>PVJA010050678.1:0-13171 GCA_004027025.1 Myocastor coypus | reverse complement strand
GCAATATGTCAACTTTCAAAGAAAAAAAGGGGGAAAAGAAAAAAAAAAGTAATGTGGATTTAGAAAGGTTAATGTTTAGTTGTTTGATCAATCTTATATACCTATATGTATTAATCTAAACTGATCCGATGATGAAAATATGTAATATAACCATTGTTAAATTTAAACAATAAAAGAATTGGAAAAAAAAAAAAAAAAAGTAGCCAGACATGGCAAACACGCCTATAATCCCAGCGCTTAGGAGACTGAGGCAGGAGGATTGCTAAAAGTTTGAGGCCAACCTGTGTTCCATAGTGAGTTCAAGGCCAGCCTGACCTATGTAGCAAGACCCTGTCTCAAAAAAAAAAAAAAACACTATTAAATGCTGGAGAGACAATGGGAAGAAGAAAGGCACTGCCCTTGTACACTGTGGGAATGTAAACTAGTACAACCACAAAGGAAATTAGCATGGAGATGTCTCAGTAAAGTAAAAGTAGACCCTGGGAATGGGGTCTAAAATCAAAAGTTCCACAACCAGCCATGCCCTTTCTAGGTGTCTTCCCAAAACAGTTAAAGGTACCATTTTACATACCTACATACCTATGGTTAGGTATTACATACCTATGTTTATAGCAGCACAACTTAGGGTTAGCTAACTCTAGGAAGCAGCCTATATATCTGTCAACAGATGAATGGATTAAGAAAAAGACAGCATTTACACACAGTGGAAGCTAGGTAGTGTAGTACATACCTGTAATCCAAGCACTCAGGAGGCTGAGGCAAGCAGATCGCCATGAGATCAAGGTCATCCTAGGCTATATAGTGAGTTCAAGGACAGCTTGAACTACATAATGAGACCCTGTCTATAAAAACAAAACAGTACCACTCTTCCATAAAGCATAAATTTCAGTCATTTGTAGGAAAATGACAGTACCTTGAGACCATCACATTAAGTAAAATCACAATTTCTCTTACATGAAAAACACAAAATATAAAAAGCAAACTAAAACAAAGGCAGTAGGAATCAGGGAGACAAATCTCTTGCAGATGGAAAAATAAAGATGAGGAGAAAGAGGAAAGAAAATATGTGCATGTACCTATGTCCTACTGTGTTATTTTCTGTTTACTTTTTGGGGTCATTTTGGTTTGGTTTGGTTTGGTTTGGTTTGGTTTGGTTTGGTTTGGTTTGGTTTGGTTTGGTTTGCAGGGTTTCCCTGCATAGTGTAGGCTGGCCTCAAATTCAGTGATCTTCCTGTCTCAGCCTCACAAGTACTGGGGCTACTGACATGTGCCACCACACCTAGCTATAATATAAGTATTTTTTTAAACCCAACCTTTTATGCCATCAATAAAGTACCACACACATGAAAGAAATACCCTCTGTGTTTTAATAATATTAATATGTTTATGATAATAACTTTGTATTTTGAACTTTAGAAGTTGTATCCACCAGCCCTTTTCCTCTTTCTGCCTTCTTGCTGCTTTTTGCTAGCCAACATTTCCTTTTTACTGTGTTCTCTGCCCTGCCCCTCTGTCTTTGCCGTCGCTTTATTGATTCTTCTTTTATGGTAGAGAGCAGTCAGACATACAATTGGTAACCTGCTCATCAGCCAAGAATAAACCTAGGAGTGTTTTGTTCTGTTTTCTAAGACAGGGTCTCTCTGTATAGTTCAGATTGGCCTTCTTGCTATGTAGCCTGGCCTGGCCTCAAACTCAGAGTGATCCTCCTCTCTCAGCCTCCCAAGGGTTTAATGTCTTTCACTGTAATCCACAGCTTTTCTCAAGTGCAGCACAGAAAACATTTAGTATTTTCCATGTGAAAATACAGGCTCCTGAGAATGAAGAAGTATGTTTTCATCTTCTGAGGCAGCAGAGTTAAGATAGGCATTGTTGGATCCAGGGATTTGAGTTCAGATCCTGGCTTTGTAGCCTACACAGCTGAAGAAACAAGTATAGATGCTGTGAGCATCCATTTCCTTGTAAACTGGTGATGATGATACTTTGGGGGTTATGGAGAGGAGTAGATGGGAGGTAATATCTAGAAGATGCCAAAGCATGGTAAATAATAACTCTGGGAGTGGGAGAGACAGACAGGCGAAAGACACAACCTGTCGAATCTGGGACTCCACAGCCTTAGCTTTTGCATCCCCGCCTCATGAAGGTTCTTCCACACTTTAGTAGGATTGTATTGGACTGTAAATCTTAAGTCAGCAGCCAGATGCTGCATGGGGTAACAATCAGGGTCTAAAATGCTTCTAACAGCCCCATCCCAGGTAAAGCAGGAGGAAGGCTGTGTACTCTGATACCAGAATCTGCAGCGAATTATGGCAACAAAGCATATGTTAAAGAATTGGAATTGACTCCAGGTTGGGGTGGGCATATCCAGACATTGACTTCTAAGTGTGATTTTTTTTGTTTTTTCTTATTTCAGAACTTTGCTTGTTTGTTTGTTTGTTTTTATGGCTGGCTCAGCCTGCCCTGAGGGCAAGGCTGGCGCAGCATGTGGTGCTGGGGATCGAACCGCGGTCCCTGCAGCTGCCTAAGCTTTCCTAGGCAGGATCTTTAGACCACTGAGCCATCCTGCCAGGCCCCTAAGTGTGAATTTTTAAAAAATGAAATCCATACTTACATGAAATGTCAGAGCTATGGCCCTGTTTGGTTGTATTTGTGGACTTTTTTAAAGTCTAAATCTGGACACTGCATTTTGGTACTGTGTGCTGATTGTCACCACAGAGGATGCTGTCACTCCTTCATCCCTGTGCACACATACCCCCATGCTGCTGGGGACCAGCAAGCAGTACTGAGTGGAGGTGAGCAAGTAGCTGAAGCCATTGTCTCCAAAAGATGGGAAGAAGGCTTGGTGGGGCTCGTGTGCTCAGAGTGCTCCAGCCGTGCCCCTCACACCTCAAAGCCAGGACTGGGGCTCTTCCTCCACCCAGTAGTTACCTAGTCCACTGAATATTTACAGTAAGGAGAGAAACTGTAGAAACTTTCTGATACAGTTGTGTTGGGCTTTTGGGGGGGGGGGTGTTTATGTATTTAGTACAGGGTCTTACCTCCGGATAGAAACAATATAATGGGAGTAGGAACAT
The DNA here is from genome assembly GCA_004027025.1 of Myocastor coypus. NCBI lineage: Eukaryota > Metazoa > Chordata > Mammalia > Rodentia > Myocastoridae > Myocastor > Myocastor coypus. The sequence continues at coordinate 10,100 of PVJA010050678.1, read as the reverse complement.
TCAGATAAGAAGGCATGTCAGATAAGAAGTTAGGTTAAGTAACACCTCATAAATCATATTAATTCAGGCATAAGCACCACAAGGGAGCAGCGCGAGGGCAGTGCAGCTGAATGAAGGCTGGTGGGGACAGGGTAGCGCAGCCAGTAAGCCACAGGCAGGGAGCAGAGCCTCTCCTCTTGCTCCCCAGTGCAGAGCATGTCAGCAGGCTAGGGTGGCAGGGGAGACCCTCCCCACACAGCCCAGCATCTGTGGAGCAGTGAGAGCAGCTTCTCAGCATTCTCATCGTCACCAGAATTGGAAGCAGCCAGCTTGACTATGAAGTAAAACACTCATTAGTGCACAGTGTGTGTCTTGGGGAGCAGGGAAGGACCCTTAGTCATTTATTGAAAATGAGTGTAATAAACTACAATCGGAGTGTGAGCCCAGTGGAAACAGTTCTGCAGGCCAGAAACAAGTCCTAATTTATAAGCAAGCCAGTGGAAATGGGGAGAATTACCAATAGGTGCTGGAGGAAGTGCACACCCGTAATCCTATAATCCCAGATCTCTGGGAGGGAGAGGCAGGAGGATCACAAGTTTGAGCCCAGTCTGAGCAATTTAGTGACTGGGTGAGATCCTGTTTCAAAACTTTAAAAAAAAAAAAAATGTTAAAGGCTAGGATTGTAGCCCAGTGCCAGTTAGTCAAGATTTATTGAGATACATATTCTTTAAAGCCACCTGATTTCTATAGGAGTGCATATACTAACTGCTAGGTAAGAAAATCCTAGTGAAATATGAAATTAGTGGAGAAGAAAAACAAAAACATCGATGCAGTTCATTAACTCAGAGAACATCCTCATGGTCTAAAGCTGGCCGTTCATTGTCAGATGGGCCAGGATGACAAGACATTTTACCCTGTTACATGTTTGCCATGTAAGAGCAGCTCTGCTTCATAGGGCTTGTAGGGTGGTTTCTTTTCATTTGCTTTGTATGTAAGAACTCATTTTCAGGAAATATTACAACCAAGGGATCTTTAGCTAATAGTATATTAAATAATACCACCAACTAGTGTGACATTAAGAGCTCCTTTAATAACAGAATTATCAAATGCCATATAATTCAGAATCAAAGGAAGTGACATGTGGCTAAATTGCAGAGCCCAGTTGGCTCTTGTAAAGGCAGAGCAAAGTACACCAGCTCTTCTTCAGCACGATTGTCACTAGAAGTAGCTGCCCAATGTGCCTGCTGCTGAGAGAGAAGAGCCAGGGCAGCAAGCAGCCATGCAGCTCTGGATCTGTGGGCTCCCGGCTGCTTATCCCCTGCACCAAGGGGTGGGGACTGAAGGAACTGTTCCACAGACTGCCCAGTACTAGAGAGGCTGAGGCAGGAGGGTTGTGAGTACAGGCACAATTTGGGCAATTTAGCAAGGCCATCTGAAAATACAAATGATGGCTAGGGTTATAGCTCAGAGGAGGGCCCTGGTTCACTCCCCAGTACAAGGGGACAGGAGAAGTGGGTAGGTAGCCCTTGGGATGTTCTGGATTAGAATGGGGAGTGTTGCTCATGATTACATAGTTTTTTCTTATTTTAATCATAAGAGTTTTCCCCTTTCATCCCAGATTATAAACTTTCTAGATATAGAGACAAACTTATACAGCCCCACTCTCCCACCATCAGGCAGAATATCTGTTTGATTCAGTAGCCCTTTATAAATTAAGAAATTACTAAGGAGCTGTCTGTGGTGGGACACACATGTAATCCAGTACTCGGGAGGCTGAGGCTGGAGAATCACTGTGAGTCTAAGGTCAGCCTGAGATACATGTTGAGATAGTGCGTTCAGGCCCAGCCCGAGCTACATAGCAAGATCCTGTCTGAAACATAAAAATAAATTAAAAAAAAAAAATTTACTGGCTGGGCATGGTGGTGCACGCCTGTAATCCCAGTACTTTGGAGGCGGAGGCAGGAGAATCATTGTGAGTTTGAGACCAGCCTGGACCACAAAAGTGAGCCCAAGGCCAGCCTGAACTGCATAGCGAGACCATCTCAAAAAAGAAAAGAAAAAAAAAAAAAAAAAAAAAAAATTTACTGAAGTTGACTTTGCTTCTGACATGAATTCCTTAATAATTTGCAGAATTTCACACTGCCCTAGACTAGGAATCAGAAGGCTATAAAATCGGTAGCAGTGCTGTCAAGGTGCTAATGAGTTGTAAATGACTTCTTATTTTTAAACATTGAGGGAATGTTCAGGTTATAGATGACAAGGTGAGTACTCCAGCACCACCTGGAGGGAAGGCTAGAAATACTCAGCACGCCCTTTTGTATACTTGCCAGTGCTCCCCTTAACTGTGCGTCTTCTCACTCCCTGTGTTGTGCTGTGGTAAGGTGCAGCCCCTGGAGCGGTCAGCCAGCCTTGCCCGCCTTCCCTGCGGCACAGTAACACGTCCCATTGAGTTGTAAGGTGTATAAACCAGGGTGGGACCATAGCCCCCAACTACCAGTTCCTGTCCGTGAGTTAATTTGTTTTTTTATTGTACTGGGGAATAAACCCAGGGGTGCTTTGGCTTACATCAGGTTGTGTGTGTGTGTGTGTGTGTGTGTGTGTGTGTGTACACCAGAGGAATCAAACTCAGGACCTCACGCTTGCCAGCCACTCTATCACTGAGCTATATTTTTTAAAACAGGGTCTTTCTAAGTTACCCAGCCTGAATTCAGATGTGGGATCTTCTGCATCACTGTCCCAAGAAGCTCAGATTGCACACTTCTGTCCCTCCCATTTTACTAGATTAAGTTGATTGTTAAAGGATAGATACTACCAAAAACCCAGTAAGCCAGATATAGCAATATGAGTTGTTCTCTAAAACACAGTACAAAGTTAAAAAGAAATGTGATAACAGGCACAGTGGTGCACATCCTGGGAGGATGAGGCAGAAGGGTCGCAGGTTTGAGCCCAGCTTGGGCAATTTAGCAAGACATTTTCAAAATAAAAGTAACACAAAGAGCTACAGATGTGGCTCATTGCAAATACCCTGCATTCAATCTAGTTCCAAAATATAAAAATAAAAGAGGGATTGGAGCCTGGCATAGTAATCCCAGCCCTGGGAGGCAGAGGCAGGAGGATCAGTGTGAGCTCAAGACAAGCCTGGGCTACAAAGTGAGCTCAAAGCCAGCCTGAACTGCATAGCGAAACCCTGTCTCAAAAAGATAAAGGCAGAGCAGCTGGCTCTCACCAAATGCACAACCAGGCAGTCCTGGGTCCTCCTTTTCAGCCCTATTCCCTCCTCACTGTGCCCAAAGCCCTCAACTTCCCGTACAGGTGATCACTGGCTCTCTGCAGGACCCAGAGTTTCCTAGTAGGAGAATCTCACTCAGGCAAACAGACCTCCAGGAGGCGGAGCCAGCAGCGGTGCTAAAGCTGGCTGCTCTGCAGCTGTCTCCCGAGGTGAAGACAGCACCAGTCGGGTTCACTTCTCTGTGCGGGCAGATGGTTGTTTTGTTTTGTTTGTGGTAGCGGGGACTGAACGAACTTGAGACCTTGTGCTTGCCAGGCAGACACATACACCGCTGAGTTATCTCTCTGGCCCTGCACAGACAGACGGACGCCAGCGCCACTTAGCAGTTCTCAGACTTCAGTCCCAGGGCTCCTTTCACTTACCGTAAAAATACTGGGGACCAAAGGAGGTTTGCGTGCAGCTATTGATATGAAGACCTTATCTAATAATATTTATAATATTAAGAATTAAAACTGAAGAACTTGCTAGGCATGGTGGTCACACCTGTAATCTCACACTTGGAAGGCTGAGGCATAATGATTGCCATGACTTCAAAGCCAGCCTGCCTACATAACAAAACCTTGTCTGAAAAAAAGCAAAAATGAAGCATCCCATCTTTCACATCATCTATTCCTCGTTTATCTTTTTCTCCATAGGCCTTGTCACTGTCTGACATATATGTACTTGTTCATTTGCTTATTATCTGTCCCTCTGCATTTGGATGTAAGAGCAGAGATTTTGTCAGTTTTGTGCATTGCCAGATCACAACACTTTAGAACAGAGGCCCAAAAATGGTGTCTACTTGTAGAAAAACAAAAAAAAATAAAATAAAATAAAAACACTATTGAGCTACTCCTACTAAAACTAGTAACCTGTAATTTCAGCATTCTGGGAGGCTGAATCAGGATGATAGTAATTTTGAGCCCAGCCTGGTTAACTTAGTGAGTTAGCAAGACCCTGCCTCCAAATAACAATAAAAGCCCAGGGTCATGGTGCACATCCGTAAACCCCACACTCAGGAGGCCGAGGCAGGAGGACTGTTACAAGTTGGAGGCCTGCCTGGAATGCCTAGGGCAATCCTGTCTCCAAAACCACAAAAAACAAATGCCTAAGGACTGGGCTGTAGCTCAATGCAAAGTCTGGGTTTAAGCCCCAGTGCTGGGGAGGGGGCTTTCCATACTGACTGCTGTGAATAGACAGCTGGCACACGCGGTTCAGGTCCCGGATTTTACAGGATCTCTCAGGCCCGTGCATTGACAGCAGTTAAGGAAGAATCACACTGTAATCCCAGCACTCGGGAGGCTGAGGCAGGAGGATTGGTGTGAGTCCGAGACCAGCCTGGGCTACAAAAGTGAGCTCAAGGCCAGCCTCAACTGCATAGCAAGACCTTGTCTCAAAAAGACCAAAAAGAAAGAATCACAGAAGCAAGGTAGAAGGTGCAGTAATAATTCAGGGAGACTTGAAGTGCAGGCAGGGTATGCAGTACAGACACAGCTAGAAGTACTTGGAAGGATGAGCCAGCAGGGCTTGCTTACTGTCACGCCTGGGGTGTGCACTCAGGAAGGGTCAGCCCTAGTGAAGGTGGTGGTGGTCACCCCACTTCTGTGCCCATCCACAGCAGGGCAGGGCTTCCCTCCTTCATGGACACATGGAAAAACCAGAACACTTTCCAGAATCAAGACTTAATTTTCCTCTCACTTGTCTTCTTCCTGCTCTGAAATCAGCCCCTAAAAGAAAGCAAGGTCGGTTAAGTATTACTTTATGGTTTTCCTTCCTGTCCTCTTACCCAGCTGACGCCCCTTGGAGCCCTGTAGGAAGTGTTACACTTCAGCAAAATGTGTTTCCTTTGATATTTAAACAACTCTCCTGTTTGTCTTTCCACCTTAGAATTTTCCTTTCCTTCTCCCATTTCCAGCACTGTCTGACCTGTCTCCGGCTCATTCATTTATTGCTAAAGTTCAGGGATTACTCCAGAGGAAGAAGCCACATTTATAAATATGCGTTCCCACCTGTTGTTTCCAGAAGAGGCATAGCATCCGTCTTCTGACTGTGCCTGTTTTCTCTGCAGCTGTGCCCACCACCGCCCCCCCCCCTTGTCTAGAAGTAAATGGACACTGGCCCTGGTGAAATTGTTACGCAGTGAACAGAGCTGTTTTTCCCTGGGGTGACACAGTGCTAGAATTCACTTGGCCAGAGAAAATCAGGCTTTGCTGCTTTCCTAGGACACACTGCCATTTCCTTGGGATGCCGGGCCTGGAAAGGGTTGGGATCCCTACCCACTGTCCTCCTGTATGTGTTTTTCTTACAAGGTGAAGTAAGAAGACAGTCTAAAAAATCAGTGTGGTGAGAGTCCAAATAATTTAATAGAGATAGCTGTGTCATGCCTTAGAGTCGGATTTGACCACATTCATAGGAGACCTTCAGTCAATTACTTATCCTTTCTAGACTTTGATTTTCTCATCCAAGTAGCTTTAATAAAGGTGAAAGAAAGAAAGAAAGAGGTGTCCAGCTGACTAAGCTGAAGTCCTTTACTGACCTAATTTCACTAGAATGAGGTAGGAGTAAACCCCACCCCTTCTCCCTCATCTGATCTGATTTTATTATAGAGCACCCTGAATTCTGATTCCACAACCAGCAAACTAAGTGAAATCTTGTTCTTTTCTTTTCTTTTCTTTTCTCTGAGACAGTGTTTCTCACTACAGTTCAGCCTTGAACTCACTATGTAGCTCAGGCTGGCCTTGTAGTTAGAGTGATCCTCCTGCCCCAGACCCCCAAGTGCTGGAATTACAGGCATGTTCCCCCATGCTCAGCTAAGTAAGATCTTTTTAAAGAGTTTTGGGTTCAGGTCCTATTAGCACATAGTTTGGTCCAAACCCTCTATATTGTACTGCAGACCAATCTTCTTATTAAAATCTTGTCATTAGTTCTCATTTAATACTGTTTTATTGATTAAAATCTGAGATTCAAGAGGCCAAGTGACTTGTCCAAGGTTACAGTATTATAGAACAAGGTTTTGAACTAAGGTTTTCTGACAAGTCCAGTGTTCTTCACACAGGACTTTACATTTAAGAAAATGGATATAGAGCTGAGTACTTACTATGTGCAGATGCTTTGCGTGTTGGATCAAATAGTGTTTATTAGTGCATAACCAAAGAGAAACAAAAAGTTAATTCTAGATTCCCAGACTCATCGTGTTCAAACAGAAAAATGTACCTTGGGATTTCTTTCAAGACAGCTTACAGGTTTCAAACTTGTTTTTGTTTTGTTATTGTTGTTGCTTTTGTGTATGGGCCTAGAAACTGAAGCTAGGGCCTCACACACTCTAGAATAGTCCTCTATCATCCCAGCACTCGGGAGGCTGAGGCAGGAGTATCGATGCGAGTTTGAGACCAGCCTGGGCTACAAAAGTTAGCTCAAGGCCAGCCTGAACTGCATAGCGAGACCCTGTCTCAAAAAGACAAAAAAAAAAAAAAAGAATAGTCCTCTACCACTGAGCTGTATCTTCAACCCACAAAAACAGGCTTTAGAAAAAAATTAACCATCTGGCCCAGGAGTGCCGGCACAGGCTTGCAATTTCAGCACTCTGGGAGGCTGGGGAAGGATTTCAAGTTAAAGTCCAAATTAGTGAGACTCTGTCTCAGAAAATACAGGGTCAGCAAAGTAGTACAGTACAAAGACCCTGGGTTCAATCCCCAGTCCACCAAAACAAAAACAACACACCAGAAAACAGATATAGGAAGGAAAATAAAAAACTGAGGGAGCCGGGCATGGTGGTGCACGTCTGTAATCCCAGCACTTGGGAGGTTGATGGGAGGATCAGTGCAAGTTCGAGACCAGCATGGGCTACAAAAGTGACTTCCAGGCCAGCCTTAACTGCATACTGAAACCCTGTCTCAAAAAAATAAAAAAACCTGAATGGATTTAGTTTTGTTAAGATCATTTTGTTTGTTTGTTTGTTTTCAGACATGGTCCAGGTCCTGCTGTGTAGTTCAGGCCAGCCTTGAACTCACTGTGTAATCCAAGGTGGCACTGAACTTCATGGTGATTCTTGTGCTTCAGCCTTCTGAGTGCTAAGATTGCAGACATACACCACCATGCCCAATTTAATACAGCTGTTGCTGTTTTCATATCACATGATTGTAAAAGAAGTAGAATAGCTGTTAACGGTTTTTCAAAAGATGAATAAAATAGGAGACTTCCCAGTATTGGGACTTCTATAGCCACGGTGTCTACCTGTGTGGTAATGGCACAGCAGTAAACATGTAGCTTAATGGAACAGAACAAAGAACCCAGGAGTAGACTCACACACGTGTCCAGCTCACATTGACATATGTCCAGAAGCAGTTCTTTGGGTGAAAGACAGCCTTTGCAGGCCTACATGGTGTTATATGCCTATAACCCCAGTATTAGGGAGGCTGAGGCAGGGGGATCACTGTGTCCCATGCCAGCCTGGGCTACATAGGAACTTTAAAGCCACCCTGAATTACACAGTGAAGCCCTGACTCAAAAGGGAAAAAAAAAAAAAAAAGGAACAAGAAAAGGAAAAGACCTGTACCAAAATACATACAAGAAATAATATAATAAAAATAAAGGAAGGGGAAAAAACTGATCTTGATCCATCAAAAGGGAAAATGCGAAATACAGTATAGCATTAAAACAATGTAAAATGTTCTGGGTTGAACTGGCGATATAGCTCGCTGGCATCAGCAACTACCTAGCAAGTACAAGGTCCTGAATTTGATCCCCAGTACCACACACACACACACACACACACACACACACACACACACACACACACACACACAAAAACAAATCTGGGAAATACTGTTAAAATGATTGAGTGACAGAGTAGGAGAAAGCATTACCTAGAGAGCCTGGCGTCTGGAATACAAAGGGCTCTCACAACTCAACAGTCGCAAACAAGAACTGAAAAATGATGCTTTCTACACTTTGTACACAAGCACTTTCACCAGAGGTCATATGGACGGCAGTGGAGGCTGGCTCCCCCTATGCTGGGGTGGTGTACAGGGTTCTGGGACTGTGGACTTGAGCCTAGAGACTAGCCTCAAGTGACTTGTGGGCTAGAGCTCTTCTCTTATTCTATGAATATTTTGAAATGGAGAAACAGGGTCTTGCTGAGTGGCCTAGGCTAGCCTCAGATTTGGGACCCTACCTCAGCTTCTTACTGTCCACCAAGACTGAGTGAAGTAGGACACCGTTTTCTTCCTCCTCTTCTTCCTCCTTCTCCTCTTCTTCCTCTTCTCTTTCTTTTCCCACAGTAACAAAAATTGAGCCAGGGCCATAGCACTGAGCTGCATTCCAGCCCTTGCACCCCCTTGTCGAAATGAGGTCTTGCTGGGGTGCCTGGGCTGGCCTCAGCCCCCTAGGCTGCCAGGCTGGAGGGCATGCAATACTATGCAGGCTCACTTGCTGATAAACTAAACTTAGCATGACAGTGTGACCCAACAGTTGCACCTGGGCACTTACTCTAGAGGAAAGAACACTTGCCCTCACATAAAAACCTATTTAAAAAAAAAATACACAAACATGCATAGCCTTTTTATCCACAACAGCCCCAGATGCTGGGGTTGCAGGGTTCTAGGATTGAACCCAAGGCCTTGACACTTAGACAGCTAACTAAATTACTAAATAATTCCTCCTACCTTAACCTCCCAGAGTGCTGGATCATTATTAATTTTTTTATAATTTTACTTTATTTTATTTATTTATTTTTTCTTGTTTCAGAACTTTTGATTATTTATTTATTTATTTATTTATTTTTATTTATTTTTTTTTTTGGTGGGACCAGGGTTTGAACTCATGACCTTGCACTTGCCAGGCAGGCACTTGTGCCACAGAGCTATCTTCCCCAGCCCCTGATTATTTATTTTTATGGCCAGCTCAGTCTGCCCTGAGGGCAGGGCTGGTGCAGCATGTGGTGTCGGGGATCGAACTGCGGTCCCTGCAGCCACCCAAGCTTTCTAAACAGGTGCTTTAGACCACTGAGCCATCCTTCCAGGCCTCATTATTAATTTTTTATGTATTTATTTGGCACAGGGTCTCACTACACAGCTTGGACTTGTAGTGATCCTACCACCACACACCACACCCAGTTTCGATGGCCAGCTTGGCGTGGGGCCAACACAGCATGCAGTACCAGGGATCAGACCCAGGTCCTTGCAATTGCCAGGCAGGCGCTTAGACTGCCGAGCTATCTTCCCAGCCCTGAATGCTGGGATTATAGGCATGTGCCAGTATACCTGGCTCACAGTGAACTATTGATATATCATAAATCTGCATGAATCTCCAGAGAATTTGCTGATTAAAGAAAACTAGTCCTAACCTGAAAGAGTAAAGAAAATCTGAAGGTCACAATAAAAAAGAGAAAAAAAGGAAAGCAGTCCTGAATTACTACATACAGTGTGATCTCATTTATGTAACATTCTTGAAATGACACACAGAGACAGGATACAGGTTAGCATGTAGCACAGGAGCTTGTGGGGCTGGGCGCAGAGGTGCATGCCAGTACTCACAGCACCCTGGGGGCTGAGGCAGGGGATCTCAGCGCAAGCCCACCTCAGGCAGCTCGGCAGTTTCGCACATGTGCTGCTGAAGTGAGCACACAGTTTGGCAGCTTAGACCCCTATCTCCAAATAGTTCCTTGCAAAGGACTGAGTAGCTCAATGCAAGACCCTGGGTTCCATCCCCAGGACTACCTGTAGGGGAAGTAACAGCAGCAGCCATGAAAAGGGCAACACTGGAGGCTCAAGGCCAGCCTGAACTGCATAAGGAGACCCTGTCTCAAAAAGACAAAAAAAAAAAAAAGAGTTGAAGGAAGGGGCTGGGGAGATAA
>PVJA010050677.1:0-13174 GCA_004027025.1 Myocastor coypus | reverse complement strand
CTTAGGCTGGCTTTGCTCCCTCTTAGCACTATCCACATTCTTGGCTTTTCCAAACTTCTGGGGTTTCCACTGAATTGGCTTCTCACTCTCTGCTTCACACACTGCCCTCTCAGGAGCACACTGCCTGGCCTCCCAGGCCTTCTTCTGAAATCGAGGTGGAAGCCTTCTTAAACTAACAGCTCTTGCATTCTGAATGCACGTAAAACCAATGCCACGTGGATGATGCCAGGGTCTGCTGCCAGCTGGAGCAGTAGCCAGGCTACCTTCTCTTTTGCTTGTAAGGGTGGAGTACCTGGATTGATGAACACTCTGACCTTGATTCCTAGGAACAAATTCTCCATGCTGACGCCATTTTGGAACCTGGTTTGGCCGCTGCCGCCATTCTGGTACTTGGGTCTCTGTGGCCTTCTTCTCAAGGCAAAGCCTCTCTCCTTTGCAATTCTGGGGCTGGAAAGCACAGACAGCTGCCACCTCTTGTGATGCCCTCAGGCCATCTTTTCGATTCGCTGGTTCCTTCCCAGCAATGGAGATCCTCTCAGCTCCAACTTTGCAGTCCACAGCTCTCCTGCTGTTTCCTTTCTGGCCAAACTCACATTTTAAATCATCCTGCTTGGCTCTTTTCTCTTGATTTTCAACATAAATCTGGCTAAAAGCTGCCAATAACAACCACGCCACCGCCCCAATAGTTTGCTGCTTTGAAATGTCTCTTGAAAGATTAATCAGTCCGCCATGCTTAATCTCAATCTTAGGCAAAGTCTCTGGGCATGAGCAAAATTCCAAAAGACTTTCAGCCAATCCATAGCACAAATATCTTGAATCCAATAACCAATGCTGTCCTTTTTTCCAGCAGAAACCTCAGCCTGATCTTTACAGGCAGGCCTTCTGTCAGTCTTCTGGTCTAAGCTCTGACCAAAATCGCCCAAGGTGAACAGACGAAGCCTTTCTACTGCTTTGTTTTTAGCTGCCATCTCTGAACCTTTCCTATCTCTTCCCGTAAGCCATTTCCAAAAGCTTATAATCCACATTGTCAGGTATAGTCACAGCAACGACCCCACTTCTCTGGTACCAAGTTCTGTATTAGTTAGGGTTTTAAATGAGGAACAGAATAGATATAATACAAGGAATGGATATTAACACCAAATATACAATCTATAAGAAATTGTAAGATTGGCTTACAATAGCCACAGAGTCAGATGAGGATGCGCGCACAGGGCGTCTGCACGCTCCGGACTGAAGAATTCAATCCCGAGGCCTGGACTTCACTGCAGCACTCCGTGTAAGTCTCTGTTGGCTGACGGGTCCGTAATGGAGGACTGAAGTGTCTGTAGATGGAGGCTGAAGAGTCTGCGGCGGAAGGCGAGAGATCTAAGCTGGAGGCCGAAGAGTCTGCGCTGCAAGCCAGACGATGAAGTCCAGTCTGAATGCGAAGACCGAAGCTTCTCCGAGGAAGTGAAGTGTTGACTCCTCCTTCAGCCCTTTAAAAAGTCTTTTTGTGCTCAGTCATTCTGAAGTGGACTCATTGCGCTCTAGGGTGGAACCAATCATACCCCAGGACGGGCCCTTGATCCCGTTCTAGGGAGAAATCCAGTCATATCCTAGGCAGGCCCTGGTGATACTCCAGGGAAGAACCAATTGTACCCCAGAGTGGGGCTCCCATCAACAGGGAACTGGGCTGCTGAGTCATTCAGCCAAGTTGACACATTGTATCAACCACTACAGACAGAATTTGAGTTGAAATGCCTGCCACAGCTAGCTCTGCTTCTGCTTTCCCTTGGTGGTATAGGTCCCTGACAATCCTTCGTTAGGAAATGTATTCTTATAATATATCCTCCATGTTTTCCTTATTCTACCCTAGAACACTGTGTAACAAAAGGATCTCAGAATTCTTAAGAGCAGTTCCAAGATTCTCTTACAAATTCAAGATGTTAGTGACAAAATTTAAAGTATATGGCACAAATGTAGTATCAACTGAAAGGAAGAATAGATTCACAAAGCAACAACTTAGAATTAGGGAGCAAAACTGTCTGATTGATTAATTCTTTGGGGTGGCTGTTAAAGACTTACAGAGCCTTTTCCAAATTTGAGGTTCTATTATTTTATGATATATCTATGTTAAGGTCACTGATATTTCTGTATTGTCACACATTGTGTTACTCTCTTACCAAATATTTTATATTATTTTACCAAATGGGTCATTTGTTGCCAAATGTATGTAGTGCTAGTTCTGAGAATTACAACAAAGCATCAAAACCTTTATGTATGTAAAACTCAGTATTGAGTGAGTGTAGTGGTCAATGCATTGTGTCTGCTTAGCTAGATGCCTGGTATTGGATATGTTGTGTCAGTTTGGCTGCATTCCCTAGCAGTTCCACACTGTGGGCTGTGAGAGTCCTGCCACAGAATAACTCAGCACAAAGAGGGGTTGAGAAAGAATTTGGCCTTCCACTTTATTGGACGAACTTCAGTCTTTACAGTCAGCTTGGACTTTATTTCCTGGCTTCCAGCACAGACTCTTCAGCCACCAGATTGGATCCTTCAATTTCCATTACAGATTCTTCAGTCTTTCATGGCAGACCCAATGGCCAACCATTAGAGACCATTAGAGATGGAACACTGCAGTGAGAATAAAAAGCTTGGTACTGAATCCTTTAGTTGGCTGTGTACAGATGCTCTTGGCTCACTTCCCCATCTGACTCTGGGACTGGCACATCTTGTGTTATATCTGTTCCTTGTATTATATCTGTTCCCCTAGTAAAACCTTAACTAAAATGGAGAGGAAAAGCTAACATTCATATTGTGGTGCAGGCCTCTAATTCCTGCATTGGTGAGGCAAAGGCAAGAAGATTCCTATGAATCAGAGCTGTATAGTGAGACCCTATACCAAAGAATTAAATAAATAAACAATAATTGGGGTAACAAGAACTCCTTTTTTATTGCCATGATTTTCTTTCCCCAAAAGTAGATAGTAGATTGGTAGGAAGAGAAAACTTTGGGAGGGAAAGGTGCAGGATATGTTTTGTTCTCAATGTAGAACTTGCTAGACATAACACCAGGGAAATTAACTACACACACACACACACACACACACACACACACACACACACACACACACACATATTCAGAACCAGTAAGAATTATTTAATCTTGTTAATTGTTACAAAACTTTAAGGAGTGAGAGCTTGAGTTTTGTTGCTGTTGTATGGGCAGAATTGTTTTGTGCTCAGAACTGTTTTAGAAAAAAATAATCCATGATTTTACTAGAATTGAGCCTGCCTTTAAATATTGCTGTCATCTTTCTGCCACTCTTGGCACCAGAAGACTTCTAAATGCCAGAGGAGTCTCTTAGGAAGGTAAACACATATATCTACAGTTCCACTTCTTCTGGGTCTAGTGAATCATCTTGAAAATCACAGTTGATCAATGTCAGTTGTTAAACCTTTCTGGCATCATCATAGTTCTGTTAGAATAGTTATGTAGTTTGATGAAAGCTTGTAATCATATTTATTCTTTGGGGATATATGAAGGCCCTTTAGGCATTAGTTTGCATCTCTTAGGCCTGAGACTCATTGATTGGGAGATCCTGGTTCTTGCCAAATGCTAACAAGTTCTGCTGGAACTGAACCAGTTTGGAGAATGAAGCAAGTAAAACAATTATGTGACTCTCGAGTTCTACTAGCTACAAAGCTTTTTCAACTTGCCTGGCATTCTATGTTGAATAAATGGGAAAAAGTATCCAAAATTTTTATCTCTGAGTTAAAATTCCCAGAGAAATAGTTAGATTTCCAGGATTCCTTTCCAAGTTGTAATAAACCACCTGTCTTTTGTAAGTATAACCCACAGAAATAGAATATTAGACAACATTACTACTCACATTTAATTTAATTACACACAATGCCACATATAAGTAAAGTCATTTAAAAATATGGAGCAATCTTAAAATTAAGCAACTTTTAAAGTACTAGTGATAGATCTTGCATTATATTTAAGGAAGAGAAAAAGCTATTTGAAAATGATTGGTAAAATATATCAATGGACTACTCAAGATCTTTTTGATGTAAGAAATAAGTTGAGGGACCGTGTGACTGAATGGTTAGAATGATAATTATATTTTTTTTGTTTTTAGGGAAGGCTCTACAGGGTGTTCAGGATCTCACTACTAGATCGGACTCAGCGATCCACCTACTTATAGCCTCCCAAGTGCTGGGATTACAGGTGTGCACCACCACACCCAGTCTCAATTAGAGTCTCAGTGCACCCCGGGGGCAGGACAATAATTGGTTTTAAAGACACTCAAATTTTATATAATATGATGAGAACTTAAAAGTCAAACAAAAATTTAACAAAGTTAGGTAGACAGAAACAAAAATTTTATAGTGGTCTCATTATCACGGATCTGACATTCTCTGAAGCAGAATATCCTGACTGCCAGACATCTACATTATATATCTTTTTCTCCTGTCTTTCCAGCTATTGATTTGAGGAGCTACTGAAAACTTCTCACATATCCTTTATCTATAAATGCAGGTAACCTGGGATCAGCAAATTTAAAATGTCACGGTTCAGAATTGAACTCACTCACAATACTGCACACAGTGGTAGAGTACAAAGGTGATTATTCCCTCCCACCTTTCCCCCTCTCCCTCAATGACAGACAGTAAAACATTCTCTCCTGCCATTCCTTAAGGGAGTGATGACTGTGGTTTCTGTAATTCTGGGCCCAAATATTATCCTTTAAGGCATCTTTGAAACATCGCATTATTGCCCCTGCGGTGATTGAAATTTGTTTTTGTATTTTATATTATGATAGATATATTTCTTTCTTTTTTTCTTTTTATGGGACCGGGGTTTGAACTCATGACCTTGCAGTTGCCAGGCAGACACTTGTGTCATTGAGATAGCTTCCCAATCTCCTCATGATAGATATATTTCTGAGTGCTGTTTCTGAATACAAAATTGTGACTGTTTTTTATACTTCACTTTATTTCTTTTTTTAAGCCTCCAGGATTTCCATTAGCAAAAGATTTAAGTGTGGTGAATTGTAGACAAACATTTACTGAAATGGACTTAAGAATCCCCCCTCTTTCTTCATTTTTCTCATCATTGCAACTATGTTCCCAGGATTGTATGCAGTTATCATTCTGGGTGGTGATTTGGGGTAACTTGGGGATGGCAGAAGTTGGAGAGGTGGCATTAGATCTTAGCACTGGTCGTAAAATATACAGTGATATCTAGTGACATGAGGTGTGCTGTCTTCTTGACTATCATCAGGCAAAGTGTCTCTTTCACTGTTGCTATGGGTCTTGTCACTGTCATGTGAGCAGATATTTGGCTTTTATCCCAGATGTGCAGTGGTGGTACAGAGCGGCAGCAAGGCCACAAGGCTCATTTAGACCTACTATAGTTCACTTCTGAGAGCTTTTGGTGGCTCTGTGGACCAACTCCCTTCTGATCTCAGCTACCAAAACTTTGCCTCTGGATTTTGTTATGCTCTCGACACTTCCTTGGATTTAGTTGTACCATCTCATTCACTCTTACAGGGTAATGGTAGCCTCATATCTTGCATGTCAAGCAGTTTCAAGCCATGATGGCATGAAGGTTATATGATCATATGATTGAAAGGAAGTACAGAAAGGAATGAAGCTTTATGGAGGACTTTAAGTGCATATAAGTGAATGCTTAAGAAGTTCACCCTACAAGGGCAGTTGTCCAAGTGTACTGAAGTAGGTTTCAGTTGTTATGGGGAGAAGTCCCTTTATCCAAAATGAAAATAGATTTGATGGACTAAATAGAAAGATATAGATCCTATAATATGGAGGCTTTTCCTGACATGGGACGTGGGACAGACTTGAAGGGGAGGGTCAAGTACATATAGGTAGTGGGGAAGAGTTGGACACTTTGCACAGGGTTAAAAATAGGTTAAGAAGATGGCTGTTATGGTTTATGTCTAGTTGTCCCCCCAAAGCCTCAGGTAGTCATTGGGCAGGGACTTCTACAGATTGAGACTTGACTCATGAGTCACTGGGATTATGTGTTTTAGTACTGATGGATTATCGGTCTGAGTAGGGCTGGGTCTAGGGAAGATATCATAAGGCAGAGAATCTGATAGAGATATAAAGAGAGACAGAGAGACAGACTAGAGCTGTTGCTCTCTGCTGCCCTCTTTGGTTGGCTGCCTCTGTCACTATTTTGTTGCTGTGCTACCACTATGAACTGGATGCTCTCTGCCATATGCCACTCAGCCTTGGGCCAGCTGAATATGGACTGAAATCTCCAGTAACTTTGAGCTAAATAAACCTTTCCTTCCTTCCTTTTGAGTGTCGAGCAACAAATGAAGAGTAACTAAGACAATGGCAAAGTGAAATGTAGGGTTTCTTTTACTTTTAGATATTCCACATCAGACACATATATACTTTGTATCTTTATATACACATATGTGTCATAAATACTTATACATGTCCTCTTTGCTACTTCCAGTGGGATTTTTGTTTTTTATGTCCATATCTGTTTATTGCTGACGTGCAGAGAAAGCATTGATTTTTATATGTATAGAGAATAATAATGTGTAGTTCAACTGTTATTGTTTCTAGTACTAGTTTTTGAGATTTATGAACAGAGAATTTAATAAATAAAAATGTCTCCTTTCTTAATTTATATAACATTGTACTGATTTTTTATTCTCTCAAATGTAGGTGATTACACTGGGCATTGGTATGGGATTGTGTAGGTACAATGGATAGTTTGTTGTGTAAGAGAATCTATATTCATATGATAATATTCATTCATATTCATAAACAATTTTTGAATTCCTAGGATAAAACTTCATTTTAGATGTTTTTCTTTATCAGATATCTGCTTTAAATAAGTGTATACTATAGATTTGATTTGCTAAATGAAATGTAAAATGATTTTTTATTGAATATACTAAAACTGACATTATGACATATTTGTGCACTAATGTACTGCTTCTGCAAAGTTTTATAGTTATAAATGTGTTAGATTCATCAAATTAATCAAGAAGTTTTGCTTTCTTTTTCTTTTTGGATATAGTTTGATAAAATACAGAAATTGTTAGAGAAAAAGAAAGGATATAAGAATAGCCAATATTTTGGCTATAACCCTTCAAAGTGAGTGAGAACACAGGAAATAAAAGAAACTGTACTATAACAGCCTGTAACTCACTGGAGTTCCAAATTTCCTGTTCAAGAAGATTATGGGGTCACAGAGGAAAGTGATCAGTGATGTACAGTGTGCTTACGGGAGTCACCTAGAGAGAAACCATTCTCAGGCTTTCACAGAGAGCAAATTGGTGAAGCAATGTCTGTGACTCATCCAGATGGCTGACACTGACAAAAGTTCTACAAAGCACAGTACATGGGTTCAGGGTAAATCCTGAGGGCACCTGACTGACCTTGTCAGATACAAAAGTTACAGTTTTTGTAATATAGGTCTTGGTCTTAACCATCCAGCAGAAAAGTCTAACCACAAGGTATAAAAAGGAAAGTCATATTCATGGAGGCGGAAAATAGTACAACAGCAAAAGCAAAAATGGAAAAACATTGACAGAGAGCAAGTGTCTCACCCTTCTTTGTATTGCACTCATGCTATCTGACCCAGGGCAGGTGTAGCACTAACACCTATAATCTCAGCATGGGATTATGAATTATTCACAAACTCTGGAAGCCAGCTCCATGACTACATGAGGTTTTGGGGGAAATCTAGACTCAAATCATACCAGTTTGCCATTTTTTTCTTCCTTTGCTGGATATTCTATTGCTCTATTCCATGTTTCTTGGATGAATTGTTTGCTCCTTGTTTTGAAAAAAAAATTGATATAAATACTAAGATGTTTATTTCCCTCTGAATTTGATTCTGATTTCCTTTCATGGTGTAACATGTGCTCTGATCTCATTAGCTTTCCTAGCTAATGAAATAGTAATTTTGTTTTGATCTTCTCATTGACTCAAGAGTTATTTAGAAGTGTTTTCAATTTCCAAATGGATAGATGTCTTTATTGCCTGTTTTTCAAATTTCATTGTTTACTGTTTAGCTTAAGAGAATGAGAAGTATATTATTTCTACTTTTTTTAAAATTTTGATGAGCTTTGTTTTGATGCATTAAAATTTTGTTTATGTTCCATATTCATTTAACAACTTGTATTTCTGCTTTGAAGATTGACTGTTTTTTATATATCTATGGAAACAGTCAACTTTTAAATATAGTTAATAGGTAATGCTCAGCACTTACATTAGTGGAAGAATTTTTGACTCATAAGAAGTCTATTTTATAATTTTCTGTTATATATTAGATTTTTCCAATAGATCATACCTGATAAATTCATAAATTCCAGGTTTGTTTACCATAACTAACCAGTACGGATCAGAAATATCCTGGGAAAGGCATTCTAAATTCTCATAGCAGATATAACCAAAATTCGAAACAATTCAATCAAAGTCTAATTTATCTCCAGGAAAAGGAAGATTAGATCCAGGCAGGCCATTATATCTTTCTTCCTATTTGTTATGAAACAATCCCAAATAAACACATGGAAAATGTTTAATATTTTAAAATAAAATTACAAGTGCTTCCAAAACAAATTGAAAGCAGAAATAAAGAGAATAAAAGAAATAAAAGAGGAATTAAAATAGAGATACTAACTAATTCTCATGAATGATGGCTAAAAAGGCTAAATGTGTGTTATTTATAATTTCATTTTGCCTTTTACTCCCAACTCCCTTGTTATCAGGTCTAATTTGCTTTTCCAGAACATACCAAGTTTATAAATGAAACATTCATCTTCTAAATCTTCAGATACTTAATTATTCTTGAAAATTACAGTGTGTTTTAGTGATTAAGATGACAGATTCTGAAAATAGATTTGTTTTCAAGCCCATCTCCACTATTAGCTAGCCTCTCTAAGCCTCAGTTTTTCCACCTGTACAATAAGGATGATAATCCTACTTCCTGGAGTGGCAAGAACAAAATGAGTAACTCCTAGTATAAGGCATATAAACTTATTTTTCATTATTTCCATTCATGACTTAATTATTCGCTGTTGGGCTGGGGAGATAGCTCAGTAGAATAATCACCCTCCCTCGCAAGTGCTTTAATTATTCGCTGTCTCACTGTGTAATTTAAATGTTCAACATACTTACATATCAATAAATTGTTTCACTTTTTCAATTAAATATTAATTAGTTAAAACTGATACCAAATTCATTAGATGTTCATGCCCACATACCTACACAGACATCTTTGAGAGTCTAAAAATATTGCAAAATAAATTAATGATATTATCTCTAAATTCTATATCAGCTTATTGCACTTAAAGATTCATTCCCCTGTTTTCCTTGGGGTTGGATGTCAACATTAACATCCTGTTCCTTTAAGCTTTCTTTTTATTTTTAGTGGCAATGATCCTTATTAAAAGACATATTTAGTCTATTGGAAGCTTCATTACAGTAGACTCTGGGTGCTCCTCTTTATAATTGGGTCAACATTTATTGACCAACAGGACTCAACTGACTCATTTGGATTCAATCAATATTATCAACTTACTATTATTTTCAATAGAAGTCAATACATTTATATCTTGGCATTAACAACTTATTGGGCTGAAAGCTTTATGAAGTAGTGAGGCAATACTTTGTTAGCTATATTAGTTCTGTCACTCATTTGACATAGAAGTTTTGGCCTTGGATGAGTAGAAGTTTGTAGTGTCCTTCAAGCAAAATTTAAAAACTCAAATAATTCACAGATTTTCTGGCAAGACGTTGGACATCAAACAGTGTAAATCACAGAATGGGTAAGATTCACTGACCAGTATTTTAACATAGTAATGTTTTCAACACACACTGCAGCAAGCCTGACAGAGTAAAGACATTTGTACTCCAATACACTTATGTACCACTTTGTTTGCTCCTAGTACTTTTTAATCAGAATTTTAAATTTTGTTTCCTTTGAAGCCACTTCCTTTATGCAATGTTCATAATTGAAATTATACAGACTTCTTAGCAGGACTTGGTGATTTCAATAGTTCTATGCATTTAATATTAATGAAGGATTGGGCTTTATAAGATTTCTACATCTTTGCATCCAAGAATGCTACTTTACACAGAATATTTTTCAAGATACTAAAGGAAAAAAAATCACAAGATTTTAGTTACTACTTTGTAAATTATTTTTATCTTATTATATTTATGCCTCTTTAAAATATCTTTATATGACCTAAAATGGAATCTAGACATTTCACTGCCTTGACTGGGGGATACAGCTTCTGGATGCAATGATGTGATAGTTAGCCAATAACATTTCTTTGAATGTACTTTTGGATCTAGGAAAGAAAAGAAATTATACCAGAATCAAATTAGTAATGTAAATAAAGTCACCATGTAAACTTGCAATGAAGTGTTGCCTTCAGGTAGATCAGTAGTTCTCAATCAGAAGTGATTTTACTTTCACAAAGGACATTTGAAAATATCTTGAGTCACTTTTGATTGACACAACTGTTGTGCAGGGATAAGGGGTATTATTGGCATCTGGTGGGTACAAACCACTAAACACCTGGCAATGCAAACAACTTCATAGCACAGAGAGTTATCTGGGTGCAAGTAGGGACAGACTGAGAAACCCTGATTTGAGGTGGTGCCATAGCTTTTACCTTAGTGCTAGTCATTCAGAAGGAAAAATCCAAACTTCGGTTTCCCCAGCTAACTCACATTATGCAATGCTTTTTTAAAAATTCCAATCTATCTTTGTCAGATACACAGCAGTATGTCGGTTTCTCTGTATGAGGGAAATTCTTTTCTACTAACTGATGACCTCAGCCTAGCAGTTTCTTTTCCAACACATCAAAGCTCACAGTCAGACTTGCTGCAGCAAGTGCACTTTTGAGTGGCTTTATGACATATAAAGATACTCTTTGGCATTCACATGGTGTTATTCTATTGTTTACAAGCTAGCAGTAAATTATTTATGGATATTGCTGGAGATTGAACTCACTTTTTCTTTTTTAACCCCAAAGCTATATTTTTTTTTCTGGTGGAAGCATTTTACATGGGATAAATTTTTGGGGGTAATCCTCTTTTTATTTATGTGACAGATTTTATTATATCAGTCCAATCCACTTTTTATTACTTTAAACATGTCTTGGAAGTTATTATTAAGTACATCATAGACTAAAAATATAATATTTTTCCTTATAATTCCTATTTTAATGTAATTTCAGAAGATATTACTTTTTAAATTGGATATACTTGTTTATTTATCTATTTATTTTTTTACATTTTAATAATTAATACATTGTTTATTGTTGTCTTCGTCATACTTGTTCAGAGTACAAGGTACAGATATGATTTCTTCTCTAAACATCATTAGTATAGATCTTTCTTTTCATTACACAAAGAAAAAGTAGCTATATATTTAGTCCAATAGTCCATAACAATAGTGGATTATCAGTTCATCTGACATTATCAGAAGCTGTTGACTTGAGCCTTTTATAACTTAGCATATTAATATGGCTTTTCTTTTTACACCTGGGGATTAGACTTTTCTGCTGGATGGGTAAAGCCAAGATAAAGCAAGACCTATGCTACAAAAATGTACTTTTGTATCTCACAGTCAGTCAGAGCCCTTAGGATTTACCCTGAAACCATGTACTGTGGTGTTATGGTTTGTGTATAGGTGTCCCCCCCTAAAGTGCCATGCAGTCATGGGGCAGCTTCTGTAATTTGTATTTGATTATTGTGGATATGGGTGCTGCACCTCCCCTGGGGCAGGTGATTTGCATTTCAATGTAAGAAAGGAAGAGAAGTTAGCTGCTTGAACTCCTGCTACCTCACCCTTGACACTCTTGCTCTTAGCTGCTGCCATGAAAGGTTGCCTTCTGCCACGTGCCACTCTGCCTTGGAGCCAGCTGAATATGGACTGAAACTTCCAGTAACTGTGAGCTAAATAAACCTTTCTTTCCCTCTCTTTGAGTGTGGGATATTTGCCCCAGCAAAGACAGAAGAGTAAATAAGACATGCTGTTTGCAGATTTTTTTTTGCCAGCGTCAGCCATCTGGATGAATTGAATTAGTTTAAATACATACTGAGAGAAAACCTCATTTTAGATTTAAGATGAAATAAGATCTTTAAATTATCGTGAGAATCTCTCTCTCTCTCTCTCTCTCTCTCTCTCTCTCTCTCTCTCTCTCTCTTTGGTATCTTTAAGGGAGTTACCTTGGGAACGGTCTAGAGGTTAGTTTAGCATGTTTCTCAATGTGTCTAGATAAGTCAGAGAGGCATGATCTTGGGGTCTGCACATGTCATTTAGCTCCTTCCTTTCTGATACCTTTCACCTACTATGAATTAAGAAATTTGGCCCATTATGACCTACAATGATGTTTCTGCCTTAAAGCCAGTGAGCTATGTACTGAATCTTTTGAAATCATGAATAAAATTAATGCATTTCTCCTTAATTTTATTTTTTGTGGAGCCGAGGATTGAACTCAGGCCCTTGTGCTTGCCAGGAACGTGCTTATTTTGCTGAGCTATCTCCAGAAAAGCTGATAGGTAATTGTGGATTTAGCTTTAAGAGTCCCATGGCTATCATAATTCAGACCCCTCAACGCTTACAAAAGATAAGGTAGCATTTCCATATTATTTATACAAATAACCTCTAGACTGATCATATTACCTAATGCAAAATAAGTTCTATGCAAGTAGTTATTCTATATTGTTTAAGAAATAATGACAAGTGTCTGTACATATTCAAACATATTTTTTCAAACATATTAAATTGCTGATTGCCCTGTGTTCAGATAGTATGCATGGGATAATTTCTGTTTTCTTGCATATACTTAAGCATGATCTATGGACTATTATGTGATCTATTTTAGAAAATGTCCCATGTGCAGCTGAAAAAAATGTGTCTTGTGAAGTGGATGTGTTGAACACTCTGTGTATGTCCACTAAGTCCATTTGTTCCAAGTTCTGGTTCAATTCTGCTACTTCTTTTGTAATTTTTTGTCTGTTTGACCTACCTTTTTCGGATAAGGGGGTGTTAAGATTGTGGTATTGGATATGAGATTTTTCATGTCCATCAAGGTTTGTTTTATATAACTTGCTGCTCCTGTGTTGGGTGCATACATATTTATGAGTGTTACCTCTTCATCATGAATTTTTCCCCTAACCAA
>PVJA010050676.1:0-13176 GCA_004027025.1 Myocastor coypus | reverse complement strand
TGAGGACAATATGCAATATGTCAACTTTCAAAGAAAAAAAGGGGGAAAAGAAAAAAAAAAGTAATGTGGATTTAGAAAGGTTAATGTTTAGTTGTTTGATCAATCTTATATACCTATATGTATTAATCTAAACTGATCCGATTATGAAAATATGTAATATAACCATTGTTAAATTTAAACAATAAAAGAATTGAAAAAATAAAAAAGTACATGAATTTCAGTTATTACTGGCACTGAAGAGCCGAATTATCACAACAAATAAACATTTATTTATTTATTTATTTATCTATTGAGACAGGGTCTTACTATGCAATTCAGGCTGGCCTTGTGATCACTATGTAGCCCAAGCTGGCCTTGAACTTGCAGCAATATCCTACCTCAGCCTCTTGAGTGCTAGGACTACAAGTGTGCATCACCACACTTGGCTTAAACTTTTTATTAGCAACTTTATTATTTCTGATTTGAATATAGTTTTAAAATGTTTTCTTTCTAATACAATATGTTAATGATATGTAGGTGTTTTGTTATGTTTTAAAAGTTTGATGGGAACATTTTGTTGACAAAATAATTAAAATACACAGCATTTTATGCACAATATATAGTTTTCAGGTAAGGACTATTGATTGAAGTGAGAGATGCCTTACTTAATTTTCAGGTAGATAGAAGGAATAAATAAAAATGATGTAATATCCAAAGTTATAATAAATGTTAAATATTATTACAGTATGAGACATTACTATTAATTGCCCTCAAAATGCTCCTGCCTTTGGTCTTGCTACTTTTTGAAACAGTTCTAGAAACTCTCTTTCATGAGCATCTTTACAAGATGCAATAGAAAATATAATGAACACTATCTAATGCTTCTGAGTGCCACCTAATGGAAAAGCAGATTTATAAAAACAGTTACAGTGCATCTTCATTCACCATACTGGATCTGGCACCAGGCAATTTTTGGCTGTACTGAAAAGTCAATGTGGCTTTAAAGGAAAATGTTTGGAATTAATTCAGAAGCTAGCTGGCAGCAGAATCTGGAAAATGAAATCTGCAGAACCTAGTTGCAATATAATTGTGGGAAGTATAGAACCACTAGAGGTAAATGTCTGACACACTTGCTCAAAGTAGCTAGAACAATGCAACTAAGGACACCCATGAAAAAGGACATCCAGAGTTGCTTCAGAATGTGGCAAAATGATAAGTATATTTGAAGTAAGGAGAAGTATCTTGATGAGATTAATGGCAATGTACCTTTTCTAGTAATACTTTTTATAAAAAATTCAAAAATTTCGATGAATTTTTAGTTACATCTCATAAAACAAGAAAGGGACAATCCGAATTATAGTAAAAAACAGTAAATTGAAAGTAGTAAACAAGATAGTAAAAATAAATCCTGATAAGTGAAAAATCACAATAATCATATAAATTATCTGATGGATGAGAAAGATATCCTGGGGTTGGATTTTTTAAGAAAACCAGCCATTTAATCTTTGCCTGGACACACCTAAAACATAACAATAAAGAATGCTTGAAAAATTAATATAGCCCAGAGAAAATGCTTTCCCATTCTCTCTTCTTTCTTTTAAAGCTCTTCTATATCCAATTTGCATTCTGTGTCATCCTATTTGTAAGCCATAGATGCTGTTCCTGCATCTTTCACCAGCAAAAAGACCAAGCAAGCCATGCATGGTAACTCATACTTGTAATTCCAGCTCCTTGGGAGGCTGGAGCAGGAGGCTGGCAAATTGGAGGCCAGCTTGTGCAGCTTAATGAGACTGTCTGAAGCAATAAAAGGGCCAGGGGTAGAGCTCAGTGTTAGAGCATCTTTGGGTTTGATTTCCAGTACTCCCCATTACACAAAAAGAGCCAACATCAACCACTTGGTGATATCTGGTGATTCTAGGCAGTAGCGGGTTATCTTGACTAGAGAAAAAAATCCCAGAAACTGCTTTCATCTAGCAGAGCCAACAGTACACCTTCACCATCTTTCAGCAAGTGTGTCAGACATTTACCTCTAGTGGTTCTATACTTCGCACAACTATATTGTAACTAGGTTCTGCAGATTTCATTTTCCAGATTCTGCTGCCAGCTAACTTCTGGTTAGATTCTGCCAAATGGCCCTGGATCCTGGAGGAGGGAAGAGGGCTCTCCTCCAGTTTCCAGTGTGAGTCTCCAAGCTCTGCAGGTAGAGCACCCAGCTATGATTCCAGCCCCCAGCTTCTTTGAGCACTCCCAGGAATAATTTAGCTGTGCTCCATTAAGACACTTACCACTGTCAAACACACCATTTGTTTTATCTATTTTTCTGTAGCCCCTTAAGGGTCTGGCTTCACCCCCTCAGTAAGTCTAAGCTTCAGAGGAGAAGTCTCTTTTTCTAAGTTCAGGTAACATCACTTCCTCCTTTATATTCCTCCAGCTCTGGAATGATAGGTGCTTCTAAAAACATTGTATTTTCTGGCTTCTTTGTAGCTTGCTCAGTATTATAATACCAATATGAACAATTCACATTATGTCATACTTTTTATTTGAAATATCTAATGTGATTTCAACTATATCTGTCTATCTATCTATCTATCTATCTATCTATCTATCTATCATCTATGTATCTATCATCTATCTATCTATCTATCATCTGTGGATTTATCATCTATCTATCTATCTATCTATCTATCTATGTATCTGTGGGTCTATCATCTCTCTCTATATATCATCTATCATACTAGGAACTGAACTCAGGACCTTAATCTTGCCAGGCAGGTGTTATACCATTGAGCTATACCCCTATCCCCTATTTTTTTTAAAGACAAGGTCTCACTATTAGTTCAGGCTGGACTTGAACACATTATGAAGCCCAAGCTGGCCTTACACTTATGGCAATCCTGCTTCAGCCTCCTGAGTGTTGCGATGATGGAATGCATGACCACGTCCACTTCCACCATGTTTATTGTGGACACTTTTTATTAAACAAAATCATATAATATGTGTCATTTTGTGCCTGGTTTCTTTCACTTTAACAGAATTATTCAGGTTGTAGCATGTATTTGTACTTCATTATGACTGAACAATATTCCTGTGTAGAGATAGCATAGTTTGTTCATCCATTCTGTCATTGATCTTACTATACTATCAATTTGCATAAGTTATTTTACTACCAAATTGTATCATTTAAGAGTGCAAAATTCTATTTATTTAGATATTCTTTATGTGCTTTATTAGAGTTGTAAAGTTTTCTTCATAGAAGTGTTATACATTTGGGATTAAATTTATTTCTAGATATTTCATAGTTTCATTGCTGAAATGAATAGCTTTATTACATTTTTCTAATTATTTGTTACTGTCTTAAATAAGTTCTTAATAGTTTGCTGATTTTGTAGGTTTTTCTACTTCAATGTTCATATTGTGGGAACTGGGGAGATAGCTCCATGGCACAAGTGCCTGGCTGGCAAACTCAAGGTCATGAGTTCGAACCCTGGTACTGCAAAAAAAAAAAAAAAAAAGTTAATATTGATATAAAGGACAGTTATATTCATTTTCTCCAATCCCTTCAGCCTCTTCTATCATTTTTCTTTTTTTATCAAGTTTAGAAGGATCTTGAATATGAATAATAGCAGAGATCATGACATCCTTATTTTTCTCTTGTTCTAAAATTTGTATATTGGGCGCATGAGATAGCTCAGCAGTCTAAAGCACTTGCTTAGGCAAACTTAGGCAGGCTCAGGGGACTGTGGTTTGATTCCCAGCACCACATTCCACACCAGCTCTACCCTCAGGGCAGGCTGAGCCAGCCAAAAATGAACAAATGAGCAAGCAAATGAACAAATAAATCAATAAAATTTCTATGTTAATATAATATTTGTATTTGTTTTTGCATATCAACCTTGATTGAAGAATTTCTTTCTATCCTTTGTTCTCTAAAAAACAAACTGTCATCCCCAAGTGTTAAAGTATATCAAATATTTTCATTGACTACTAACGTAAGTTCTTTTTCTGCATTCTTCCATTAGCCTATACATATGGAAAATGTCGATAGATTGTGTTATATATAAAATCATATCTCATTTTTCAAGATAAAACTCAGTTAAGGGCAGGCTAAGTAGCTCAGCGGATTAAAGCACCTGCAAGCAGTTGTGGGGGCCAAGGATTCGATTCCTGGGCTTGCTGTACTGGCCCAAGTTGTGCTGAGATGGCAATTGAGACTGAGAGTGGTGGTGCTTGCCTGTAATCCTAGCTCTTGGGAGGCTGTAAACAGGATCACTATGAGTCTGATCTAGTAGTGAGACCTTGAGCACCCTGTAGACCCTTCCCTAAAGTAGAGAAACAAACAAAAACAAAAATTCAGTTAATCAATTTTAAGTATTATTTTTAATTCTTTATTAGATATAAAGAACTATTTCAAATTTTGTTTAAATTCATGCATATAAATGAAATGGTTTTATATGTGCTTTACATTGTCTTGGTGCAATAATCTCATGAGATTAAGCAGCCTTTTCTTGATTACTATTTGCTGGACCAGAAGGGCCAGGCAAATAGCTCAGTGGATTAAAGTGCCTGCAAGCAGACACAGCAACTGGGGGTTCAATCCCCAGGCTGGCCCTGCCAGCCCCATCCCTGGGCACACAGAGCAGCAACTAAGACTGGGCATAATATTGCACTCCTGTAATCCCAGCTCTTGGGAGGCTGTAAACAGATAGATTACCACAAATCTGATCTAGTAGTGAGACTCTGAACACTCTGCAGACCCTTCCCTAAAATTAAAAAAAAAAAAAAAAACTATTGAAAATCTGGAAGATCTAATAGATATCGTAAAATGGAAAGAAATTGAACTTAAGGATTAAAACTGAAGATGAAAGAAAGAAGACAAAACAGGATAAAAGGGGGGTAAAACATGCAAGTATATATCCAGGATGGTCTATTTGTTGGACCAAATTTCACATACAAAACAGAAATTGCTAAAGTTACTATTACACATGTCATTTGCATTGCTTTCAACGGTAATTTATTTATTTATTTATTTTTGCTGCCAGGAATTGAACATAGGGCCTTGTGCTTGCCAGGCAGACAATGTGCTGCTGAGCTATATCCCTGGGGCCAATGGTAACTTTAGGTCCAAATCTCATTGAACTTCCTATCTACACTTGTCATAATTAATTATCTATTCTGGACACCATACTATAAGTGCATATTTAATCTTTCCCTCTCTCCTAAAATCCAGATTCACATATCAATATGATATCTTCATACTTCTACCTGGATGTCAAGCATGCCCCAAACTGAGCTCTTATATCAATCCAGCTCTGAATATCCAGCACACTCAGACTTCCTGTGATCCTTTGCACTTCAATAAACATCAATTACTTTGCCTTCCAGTAGTCAATGAATCTTGGAGCCAGCTCCCTTTTTCTCTCATGCTGTCATCCGGTCCTTCAGCAAATCCTGTCACCTTGACTGTCCACCAGCATCACGTGGTCCAAACCATTATTGCTCTGGACTGGATTGTCGCAGCATTATCCCAACTGGTCTTCTTCCTTTACCTTTGTTACTCTTTTCTTCTGCAGCTTATCTTAGCCTTCCAGCCAAAATGGTACTGTAGACACTTCAGATCATGGTCCTACTCCATTAAGAATCCCAGTGGACTTCTAGCGATAGGCAGATTCCTGACAATGTCCTAAGTCTTGACTTTCACCCTCCCACCCAAATCTCTTCACTTCTCTGATTTTGTCTCTCCATACTGTTCCTCTTACACAAGCCACTTTGACCACTACCCTCCTCTCCTTTCCTCAATATACCAGGCACACTCACATTCAGGGCTTTCCACTTGTTATTGACTTGTATTCTCACTTCTTTATATTTTTTAGGGCTTCTTAGAAACCCTTTTTGCCACTTTATTTTGAAATGTGATAGCCCTGCTCAGTAAATACTTTCTATTTCCTCCTCCTGTTTTCTTTGTATTTAATAGACTATATATTTTAGGCATGCATTTTATTTATTTTATGAGCTTCGTCAACGCTATATCAATCCTGTGAAATAGTATTTTGCACATAGTAGGTACTCTTGATATACTTTTGAAATATGTGCTGAACATCTGTGTGCTTCTCCCAATCTGCTGCCACCAGTTTCCCCCTCTTTGTCTACTTCTCAACCTCTCTTCTGGAAGACTGACTTATTTGGTCTGCATCCTGCATCCTTCAACTGTTGGTTGCACTTGGTAAGTAGGGATCCAGGCAAGCAGGAATAGGGAGATGGAATCAAATGGCTTACTTTCCTGAGTCTTTCTGTATTGATCCACCTCCACAGCTCTTCCTTAGGTGGCCCTCTCTGCCTATCTTTCTCTCCCAGAGGGTTCTTGAAAACTATTCTTTTCCTCTGTCTTTGGGGACATAGCATGGTGACAGCACTAGGGCACTGTCCTAGCTTTTGTGATTTTATGTGGCCTTTTATAAATAACCCTCTTTATTTCTTTGAAATACCTTTTTTTCAAAAAATTATTTATTTGGAATAGGGTCTCACTATGCAGCTCAGAATCGTAGTGATTCTCCTATCTCAGCCTCCCCAGCACTGGTATTACAGGCATGCGCACCATACCTGGCTTTGGTGGCCAGCTGGGTACAGGGTGGGCACAGCATGGAGTACTGGGGATTGAACCCAGCTCCTTGAATTTGCCAGGCAGGCACTTAGACTGCCAAGCTATCTCCCCAACCTTGAAATATCTTAACTTGTGTGTATCATTTGTTTATTCAGGAGCCCTAGGTGACAGAAAGTGAGTGAGTGAACTGTTCAGAACATATCCAGAGTATAAGAAAGTTGGTGACTTAGGTGATTGCTTGCTGAGACACTCCTGCTATAGTTATCTCATGGATAAAATGAGCTGTTCTGCCGGTGACAGTCAGCCTTTATCCCAGTGCCAGGTACCTGTTTTATAGGCTCTTGAATGTAGCAAAAGAGAGGCAGATCTGGAGCTGATAAAGATTTACTAACCAGACCATGTTTCCCTTCCAAGTTGTCAACCTGGGAGCAGCAATCCCACCTGAGCCCTCTCAGTCAGGCAAATGGAGGCAGCAAGTTCACACACAGACTCCCTATTATCATAAATGGGATTGCATTCTTCTCTACATGAAAACAAATACTCCAGATGTGAGTGTTTTCCTTGCCTGGATAGCATTTCCCATTTGAATCATGTTTGGACTTAGTGTTCATCCAGTAACATAATATAGCTCATATATGCAATGTTAATTTGTTTACTTTTTGTAGTGCTGGAGATCAAACCCAGGGCCACGTGCATACTAAGCAAGCACCCACCACTAATTTCTACCCCAGTCCTCAAATAACATTAATTTCAATCAAGAATCTCACTCAGCCATAAAAGGAGCACAGCAAAATGTTGATTGTGCCTATGGGACCTATTGAGTTTGTTTGTTTCTTTTAGTCATGAACTCCATTATCTACAAGTGGAAAGGGCTTCTGACGACTCATTTATTTATTTATTTATTTATTTATTTATTTATTTATTTATTTATTTATTTATTCGAGTGCTGGAGATTGAACCTCTGACCTTTATACTGCATCCTCAATCCACATATATATTTTTTGTTGATTTTTTTAAAAATTGAAGATGGTAGGTGATGAATTTTGCTTCCCTAGGCTGGGCCTGAACTTGCAAACCTCCTCCTACAGCCTTCCAGAAGGTTGGGGTTATAGGCATTCACTACCGTGTCCACCTTGAAGAACCAGTTTTAGTGCCAGCTGAGGGACATTATTTGGAAGATAGTGATGCTGCACAGGCTATGTGGTCTGAACCAGAACTTAAATATGGTAATGGCTCTCCCAAAGCCAGAAGACAAGGGTCAGGATAAATGTCAGAGTTCAGCACCAGGGACTGAACCCAGAATTTTCATGCTGAGCTATATTCCCAGCCCTTTTGTAGCCTTTATTTTCAAGCAGGGTTTCATTAAAGTCACTAAGTCACCCAGACTGGGCTAGAAATTTTGATCCTACAGTCTCAGCCCTCCAGAGTGTTGAGCTTCATGTACCTTTAACATTTTCATTCTTCATTCCTTTGGGCTTCACTTTTCTAAAACTCTTAAAACCAATGAAATAGCAAAGATGTCAATACCAAAGATCTAGTACCAGGACATCTGCAGTGGTCTCATCGAGCTGGAAGTTGAGATACTTCCTGGCCTTTTTGGGTGTGTTCCACTTACCACTGGGAATACAGCTAAAAGGATATAATATAGTCATCTTAGTAGGGAAATGGGATATTTGTCTGAGTGTCTAATTTTGTTGTCTTAGAGAAGAATGTCAACTATTGGTACAAAATTAAAATTTTTCCTCAGTGATTATTGTTATCTGTTCCTTTCAAACTCCCTTTCCTATCAATTCAATAATTCTCAGTAACTTTCATCTATTAGAACATTATACCACCTGGGTTTATTTCACAAATTAGTTTTTTGGTCTTCCCTCTAAACTCTACACTCAAACCTTGTTTCCAGTGGCTTAGAGTGAAGAGGGGCAATCTGGCTCTCCTCTGTCCCTTTCAAGTCCAATTTTGATAATGTAGTTGGAAAGAGGGACAGCGAAAGTCAAGAGTTTTTCCTGGGGCTGGCTATGGAGTCAATAGTCTTCTAGGTGTCTTGCTGACCACGGGCAAGGTAGCAGTTCCCACAGCACAGATTCATTCTCAAGCTATTCTGCCATCCCGAGGATCCCTTCCAGCTGGGGTTCTGGAACACTCGGTTTCTCTTATGTTTCAGCCAGATTGTTGCCCTCAATCCCCAGTCACTCTCTGCAGATAACTCTTGGTTGTGAGTACACAAGGAGGGCCAACATGCACAAGGGAGCAAGCCTGGCTTCTCTCTTCTTTGTTAGTCTCACCCTCCTCCACTTTTCCCTCTAATCTGAGAGTATCAGGGAATATCCCCACTAGTCTTTTGATGAGGGTGACATCCACTTGGCATGCCACCTGTCAGCCTTCTTCATAGGATATGGGTAGGTAGCTTTGTGAAAAAGCACTCTGTCAGGAATTGCTATGTTTGAGTCAGTTTTTCTCTTTTTCACCAAGAAGTCACTTCCCTTTTAGACCTCCAGGTCTCAGTTTATAGGGAAAATAATAAGATTTTGTTTTAAAAGCAAGCCCAGGTGGCTAAGTCTGGGCATATAGGCAGGTCCTCCTCATTTGTAAGGCGGGTGAGTCTCTTGGCTCCCTTGTCCATAGACATGTGGCTCAATGTCATTCTGTTGCACTCTGGCCCTTTTGCCAAGCCTTTAAGAATCATGGACAACCTGATCATCTCAACCATACTACCCTGGGGAGCAGGTTCAACTCTGGATAACAATCCAGGAAGGCACTTGAGCATCTGGCACTGTTTTATGCCAAATCTCAAGGTGACATACTGTGCCCGAAAAATATTATTTTAACCTAGTCCTAAATCAGCTCATGACATGTAACAGAAGGCCTTAATTTCTGTTCTCTCCCAAGTGGCTCCACTGTAGGGAGGTTGTTTATGCTCTGGCCTCAATGACTGATTTCAAACCTGTTTCCTCTGTCTTCTATACCAAGCATGTACAACTGGACATCTGGAACTGACTTCTCTGAAACGATCTCCCACTTCCCAAGTTAGATGGGATGCCACCCACCAATGCCTTTGAAATAGAGCATCCCTTGCCCTGCTGCCCGTGATCTGGCCGTCCACCTCCAGACGTTTCTTCCAGAGGTCTTCCTGGGTTCCCTCCATAAGCCTTCTGTAATTATCCAATGTCTCTCATTTTAGAGAGTTTCATCCCTATAAATAGGGAAGTGGCTGGGAATTTGACAAATAGGACTCTTCCCAGTTTGTCTCATAATTCCGAAAAACTCCTGGGTATGTACAAAAGTCTGTGAATGTTCACTTCTTATGTAAGTCGGCTTTCTACTTGGTGAAAATTTCTTGATAAGAGTTCTGCTATCACTATTCTTTTATTTTTAATTTTGAGGATTGTCCAACCCATTTCAGTTAGAGACTGTGATGGCTTTAAGATTAATAAAGGAAAAATTATTTAAATTTCAAAAATGATCTACCTGAAATGACTCCAGTAAAAAGATATGTGTATAAATGACACGAATGTGTTGCCTGTGCACACACACACGCATACACACATACATACACACGTGCATGCACACACACACACATGCATACATACACAAAAAATATACAAAAATAAGGAAGTGGATTAAATAAATGTAGTAAAGGCTTAACACTGACGAAGTCATCATGTAAGGGATATGGGAATTTTGTGTCCCATTATTCCAATTTCTGGCAATGTAAAATTACACCAAAATAAAAAGTTGAAAAATACACAAATGCATATGAAGTTAAGAATAAGATACTTTTTAAAAAAAAAAAAAAAAAAAAAAACAGACTCCGTAATATTAGCCACAGTTATTGCTAGGATATGAGATTACAAAATGGTTTTATTTTCTCCTTTTAGTTTATCCATGTTTGTAAATGTTCTACAATGGGAATGCATTGTTTTTGCTCTGTCGTATGGACGAAAGAACACTAAAAGTGTGAACTGGTACAAAGCTATTTGTTTCCCTTTTTTGCATCAGGAACCAACGTGAGGGCCTTGTACTTGCCAGATGTAGCTGAGTTATATTCCTGGCCCAATATTTTTCAAAATTGATCTTGTTGGATGCTAACCACATGATGGTTACCGTGTTCCTGGGAATATAGCCTCATCACTGAATTCAGTAAGATATGGTCTGGACTTCCTATCTTGGGTATTAGATCTTTTGTTCTGTGATCAAAACAAGAAAATAATTTTAAGGATGTTGCCAACATTCTTCCAAGCTCTTGAAAGTTATAATATTTTGTTTGCTATACTCTAACGTACTGTATCTATTCTCCACCTTTCTCTGCTCTTTTTCAGAAGTCTGTCCTAGTCAAAATATCCTCTTGTTCTCCGGCTTTCACTGAGTTTGAGGAATAAAAGGCCTACAGAAGGGAGAAGAGTAAGCTCTTCCTTGCTACCAGGTGGCACCATCCTTTCCTAGAAGAACCCTGCACCTATCAGGTGCAGCTCTCCATTCAGTGTTCTCCTTCACGCCTAGGCCTAGTGACGGTCTCCCCAAAGTTACAGCCATGAGACATGGAGCTAAACATGCTTAGCTCCTACTCCCATCACTTAGGATGGCTACTTTACTAAACCTTTCTTTGCTGACTCAATTTGGGTATACCATATGCTTCTCACTGGTACCCTACATGACGGCAAAATCTGGTGCCGTGTTTTTTTTTTTTTTTTTTTTTTTTTGGAGACAGGGTCTCACTGTGCAGTTTAGGCTGGCCTTGAGCTCACTTTGTAGCTCAGGCTGTTCTCAAACTCACAACCATGCTCCTGCCTCAACCTCCAGGTTTCTGGAGTTTTTCCTGACTTGTGGCATTTGATGGGATGGCAAGACCTTTATCTTGCCCTCCTTCTCTAGGGTCCATTCAGATGCTCATGTGTCTTTAAACATTAAACCTCCATGGTGTCATATTGATTTCTCCCTGAATTTTCCAAGGAGGCTTGCTGCCTTGTAAATTCATTCAACTATCAGCACCTACTTTAGTTTTCTATCCTTGGGGATCCCTTGGTTGGGAGTTGTTATGGTTGATGTCTAGTTGCCCCCCCCCCCCACGCAAAGCCTCATGCAATCATAGGGCAGGTACTTATAGAGTTTCAGACTTGACTCATGATCCACTGGGATTATGTGTTTTAGTACGGATGACATTATGGGCCTGATTTATGTTGATTTTCAACATAAATCTGGCTAAAAGCCACCTATAACGACTATGTCACTGCCCCAATAGTTTGCTGTTTTGAAATATCTCTTGAAAGATTAATCAGCCCACCATGCTTAATCTCAGTTTTAGGTAAAGCCTCTGGACATGAGCAAAATTCCAACAGACTTTCAGAAGTCTGGATGTAGTCTAGAGCAGATATCCTAAGGTAGAGAGTCTGAATGTAATATAGAGACAGACTTATGTTGTTACTCTCTGGTGCCCTGGTTGGTTGGTTGCCTCTGTTGAGACTGTTGCTGTTCTGCCGCCATGAACTGTTGCTCTCTGCCATGTGCCAGTCTGCCTTGATCCAGCCAAATATGAACTGAAACCTCCAGCAACTGAACTAAGTAAACTTTTCCTTCATTCATTTTGAGTGTCGGGTATTTGTCATAGCAATGAGTAAAAGTAACTAAGAATTTGGTACCAGAGAAGTGGGGTCATTTGACTAACCTCACCCTGTGGATTACAAGTTTTTGGGAATGGCTTATGGGAAGAGATAGGAAAGGTTCAGAGATGTCGCCTACAAGTGAAGCACTGGAAAAGCTTTTGTTGTTCTATAGGGGAGATTCTGGTCAGAGTTTAGAACAGAAGACTGACAGAAGGTCTGCCTATATAGTCCAGGCTGGGGAGGTTTCTGCTGGAAAAAAAGGACAGCATTGGTAGTTGGACTCCAGATAATTTGTGCTATGGTTGGCTGAAAGTCTGTTGGAATTTTGCTCATGCACAGAGACTGCCTAAAACTGAGATTAAGCATGGTGGACTGATTAATCATTCAAGAGATATTTCAAAGGGGCAAACTATTGGGGCAGTGGCATGGTTGTTACTGGTGGCTTTTAGACAGATTTATGTTGAAAATCAAGAGCAAACAGCCAAGCAGGATGATTTAAAATGTTGTGAGTTTGGCCAGGAAGGAAGCAGCAGGAGAGCTGTGGACTGCAAAGATGGAGTTAAAATGATCTCCATTTTAACTGGGAAGGAACCAGAAAATCAAAAGGATGGCCTGAGGGCATCATAAGAGCTGGCAGCTCTCTGCCCTTCGCAGCCCCAGGATTGCAAAGGAGAGAGGCTTTGCCTCAAGAAGAAAGCCGCAGAGACCCAAGTACCAGAATGGCAGCAGCAGCCAAACCAGATTCCAAATTGGCGCTGGTATGGAGAATTTATTCCTCAAAATCAAGGTCAGAGTGTTCATCAATCCAGGCACTCCACCCCTACAACCAAGAGAGAAGAAAACCTGGCTAGTGCTCCAGCTGGCAGCAATCCTTGACATCCATCATCCACGTGATGTTGGTTTTAGGCACATTCAGAATGCAAGAGTTGGCGTTCCCGCGACTGACTTCCTGTTCCAGCCCAGCCCAAACCCCACCGCTGGGAGCTGAGCCTGCGCACC
>PVJA010050675.1:0-13173 GCA_004027025.1 Myocastor coypus | reverse complement strand
AGGAATACAAATTTTAATCGTCAAAAAAGTTGTTTATGGGGCCGGTGAGGTAGCTCAGAGGACTAAGCTTCTGCTTAGGCAAGCACAGAAACCCGGGTTCCATCCCTCACACCACATGTCACGCTGGCCCTGCCCCCAAGTCTCAGCTGGACACTGGAGACTGGGTGTGGTGGTGCACAGCTACAATTCCAGTGCTATGAGAGGCTGCGAACAGGAGAATCACTACCAGTCCAAGCTGCGTAGCGAGACTCTGTATCAAATTCATAAAAACATCATTTTTTAAAAAGTTTCATTAATTTTAATGAGGAATAAAATTGAGACAGTTCCAAAACAGGTTAGTAAGACAGTTATAATAATTAATATGTTGATAATTAAAAATAAAAGTCAATAAAAATTAATAAAACTTTATGGTATTATATTAATATTTTCCCTGCTTTACGAAATTGTCTATAAGTTTCAAAAGAAAAACTATAGTGTACCATGTAGTCTAGTTAGAGGTCTATCTTGTTGCCCAACTTTGTTGAGAAACATGCACTATAGAGTTCTCTAAATGGGCAAGATGATAAGCCAAAATTCATGGAAATGATGAAGCTTTATAAAAGGGTAACCTCAAAACGAAAAAAGAATTTTTAAGAGAACTGGAGTATTTCCTGGCTTATTTTGAGCACTGAATTTGCAAGTTATTTAAAATATTATTCTTACGTTGACTTTTTATTTAGCTGAAAAAAAAATGTTGTTTCCTGTATAATTATTGTGGTAAGGTTATGTGAAATAATAGACAAATATGAAAAATAAAATCATGCCGAATTTCTACAAGATCAGCTTATTTAGCTTTATAAAATTATCACTAGGATCTAAACCATCAGAACAAAGGCATCTATAATAACAATTGCAGCTGTTGGTCATTTTGTATCTTAATGTGATAAATAAAAATAATATCCAGGGGCTGGGAATACAGTGTGGTGGTCTAAGTGCCTGCCTGGCAAGCGTGAGGAACCAGGTTGAATCCTTGCTGTCACATGCCTTGCTAGCCCTATGGTGAGCCAGCCATGGAAACCAGGCATTGCACAATCTCAGAGCTATGGAGTCTGAGATGGTAGGGTCGCTACGAGTCTGAGCTGTGTGCAAGACCCTGTACCAAATAAGTAAATAGATAAAATAGATAAGTAAACAAATACTTTTTTGAAAAATTAAAAAAAAAATATCCAAAGCACTCTATTAAGAAGCTTGAAACACTCTATTAAGCAGCTTGTCCAAAATCCATTCTTTATAACTGCCTGCAAATTATTCCGTATTTATGTAAACACCATTTGATGTGTCTATAGCTTCTCTTCAGACATAAATACCACATGTTTTGAAACTAAAATTAGCGGCGCCATCTTTCTTTGGCAGCTCTCCTCCCTTACTCTGCCAAAAGTGAAAATTAACTCTCCAGAAATTGTTGCTTTGCGGCCCGGCAGGATGGTCCAGTGGTCTAAAACGCCTGCTTAGGAAAGCTTGGGCGGCTGCAGGGACCACAGTTCGTACCCTGGCACTGCATGCTGCGCCAGCCCTGCCCTCAGGGCAGGCTGAACCGGCCATAAAAATAAAGAAACAAACAAAAGTTCTGAAACAAGAAAAATATAAAATAAAAATTAAAAAATTCTTAAGAAAAATTGTTGCTTTGTTTGACCTCTGTAATATATTTGCTGGTTAAATATCTATATGTCTCTATAGATATATGGATATATAGATATATAGATATACAGATATATAGACATATATAGATGTAGATGTTAATTTGTTTTCTCAAGTATTCATGTAAATTGTGATGTAAAGGTAATTTTTGGGCAGGAAAAGCTCTAAATATTTATGTAAGACCCATTAAGCATCGATTGGAGTGTAGAATGTCAAAGAAATATCATTATGAATAATTTAGTACAACATTTCTTTTTTGATACTTTATGGAATAGAAACCAGAAAAACTTACACTAAAAAATGTTAATGTTTTTCATTTTAAAAATTCAAGGCTTAGCCAGGCATGGTGGCTCACGCCTGTAATCCCAGCACTTGGGAGGCTGAGGCAGGAGGATCGGTGAGAGTTCAAGACCAGCCTGGGCTACAAAAGTGAGCTCAAGGCCAGCCTGAACTGCATAGTGAGACCCCGTCTCAAAAGGCAAAAAAAAAAAAAAGTCAAGGATAAAATTCACTTGGGAAAATCCCTAATTCATGGAGAAATTGTTAAATAGATCTATTTCTCAGCAGAAAAGTAGCCTCTCTCCTCAAGATCACCTCAACACATGTGTAAGCCTCTGACAAGTAAATGTCATGCTACTCACATTTACAAAATATTTCCAGGTCAAACATTAATCAAGTCATTTTTTTGCTAGATTTGGACCTACCCTGAGTATGTAGGCACCAGCTGTACATTAGTACAAATAAAAAATATATCAAATATAGGACTCTTCAATAGTTTAAACTAAGTTATTAATTTTACTTCTCTGACTGTTGTCCTTGAAATTCTCACAGAATAGCACCGAGCCACTAAAGTGTTAGCATGACTGCTGTTTTTCTCATCAAGGTTAAGCCACCATTCAGTGATCTCACCTCAATAGGCAGTGTCAAAATTTAAAGTAATAAAATGAGGAAACTAGAGAATTGACGATGATATTCCTGAAAAAATTTATTCTCCAACTTACCTGTAGTTGCTGCCAATTATATGCAATATTATAATCATTTAAAATGGCACAATCTATATGTAATATGGTAAAATAAGATATATGACGCAGCAATTTTTAGTGCATAGAATGAAACAAGGAGACGTGAAATGTGTGGAAAGTGAAGCTACTCTGTAGTGTAATTGTTTTATGCTTCCATGAGTTGAGTATTATAGGTATTTGGTAGAGGTAAAAATCTTATTTTTCCTTATGTGGCTGAATTATCACTTAGCATAGCATCTTCCAAGTTCAGCCTGTAGCAGCGGAACAATTTATTTCAAGTTCAAATAATAATACTTGATTAATATTTGAGCACATTGTATTTATGAATTCACCCATCAGTAGAAACTGGAGTTGTTTCTGTTTCTTAGCTATTTTTGGCAATGTTACAATAAATAGGAAAAAAAAATTCTATGTGAAAAAGCATACATGATCCAGAATTCAATGCCTTTGGATGTTTACCCAGAAATGGGAGTGATGACAAACTGGTGGTCCATATAAACACTTTTGAGAAGCACAGTAGTAACTGTGCAGTTTTGCACTCCCACTGACAGCATGAAAGGCGTTCAAGGGTTCCACAATCTTGAAAATAGACTCTGGCACTTCAGGTTGGCCGTACACATCTTGACAGATGTCACATGTAATTTCATGCTTCTGATAATTACTGCTGTTGGATATCTCTATGTAGAGAGGTTGGCTGTTTGCTGTACATATTCTTCACTATTTCCATGGCCCACTGATGAAAGTAGCTGGCCACAGAACGATAATTTTCAAGTGGCTAATGTCAGCAACACAAGTTTGAAATGGATGTAAATTCAGGCAGATGGCCTGTACCTAAATGACTGTGTTCCCTAAATATAGAAATTGAAACCTTGCTCCTCAAAATGGTGGCATTAGGAGAGGGGAAACTTGAGAAGTATCTAGGTCACTAGAGCAGAGGCATTATACATGAGTTATGGTCTTTATAAAGAGAACCACGCATGCCTTTTGCGCCTCCCCATGCATGGAAGTGCAAAGCAAAGGCCTGGCCTTCGACGCCGGTGGACTCCTACTGAACCAAAGTGCCAGCTCTGGAGGTTCCCTGTTGTTGAGTTTCCCACTATCAAGAAATTAAAAAATGGGTTTATAACCCTCTAGGTCAATAGTATTTTGTTATAGGAATATTGAGAGGTTAATGCAAAGGGTACACAGAAATTATTGATTATTTTGAATATTTAAAAATAAAAACAGCTCATCTCTAAGAAGAAATCACACTCCATAAAATAAAATCTCAATGGCAATTAGAAAATATTTTAGGGCAGCCAAGTAGGTCTGAAGATTAAAGTACCTGCAAGCAGGAACAGGGGTCAGGGCTTCAATCCCTGAGATGGCAATTGAGATTGGGCGGGGTGGCACATGGCTATAATCTGAGCTCTTGGAAGGCTGTAAACAGGTAGACCTAGTAGTGAGACCCTAAACATCCTGTACACCCTTCCCTAAAATAAATAAAATAAAATAAATATTTTAACTAAGTGACAATAAGAAGGTAATATATCATAATGTATGGGGTGCTATTGAAGAAATACGCAGGGAGCCCAGTGAGATAACTCAGGGGAACGAGTGCAAAGTAGGTCCTAAGCTCAATCCTAGGTTTAAAAAAAATGGAGCAATGGAAAAGAGAAAAAGGAAACGCACTGTGGAAATTTTTGGTTTAAATACATATATTAAATGCAATAATATAACATTTCAGTAAGCTGGGATACACAGACTAAAAAAGAAACAAATGAAACTCATAGCAAGCAGAGGCCAGAAAAGAAGTATCACAGAAGAGCTCACAGAAAAAAAAAATAATAATAATAAGAAAAATATTAGGGGAAATCAAAGAAATCATAGTTTGAGCCTTTAGAAAGACATCTGTCTCATAAATCTTTGGCTAGATTGGCTAAGCAAAAATAGACACAAACAAAAATGTACAGTTAGAAAGAGGAACATCTCTCTGAGTAACAAACAACTGTTACAAAATTAAGACGGCTGTGAGACGATAGTAGCGCAAACAATACTTGCAACCAACTTCAAAAATAAAATGAAATGCCTAAAATACAAAAAGTATATGTTAGAATAAAATAGAGATGAAGTGTGGAACTGTAATGTATAAAAATGTTGAGGTTTTGCATAAATTTCCATAATAGAAAAGCCAAACTCAAGAACATTACTGTTCAACTCTGTCAAATATTGAATGAATAACTATTACTGGTTCTGCAAAACTCTTTTGAAAAATGAGGACCCATAAACACTACTTTTGCATAGTTTTTCCCACAAAGTCAATAGTATTTTGAGAGCAAAACCTGTCAGATTACAAACCTGATGAATACAGATGCATAATGCTTTAACAATTTTAACAAGTACGATCATTAAATAAAATGCAAATTCACAACCTTGCAGCATGACATACTTTAGGAGATTCAGATAGGATCAGCATACAAAAACAAATTTATGTAATACATAATACTAACACAATAAATAAGAAGTGATCTCATAAAATTGGGATAAAATTCAACTATAAATGCAGAAAATTCCTTTAAGCAAACTTGATATCTACTTATAATAAATTTAGAATTGATAGAATATGAATATTATGAATATAAAGTTTATTGGTGAAAGAGTGGATTATTTCTAATTTCAGAAGTGTTTTGCAGTTATAAATTCTTTTAACTCTATTAATAAATTTACATAGTACTTAAAAATAGGAAAGATGGAAGCAAAACTCTTGCTAATTATATATGACGTGTTTCCTTGTATAGAGACTTTTATACAATCTAGGCAATAATATTAGAACAAGTAAATTTAGCAACATTATTCCATCATGATCTATATAACAATTGATTTTATGAGCAAACTAGAAATAAAACTATGGACATAACTTAACTAAAACCCACTAAACATAATAAAACAACTTGATATAAATTTTATCAAAGAAGCATCAAGTCATATGTACCAAAATACAAAAATTTATGAGAAAAGTTAAATATCTCATGCTAAGCAAGGAGACCTTTCTTGTAACACTGAGGAAAATTCAATTGTATTAACATGGCAATCCTCTGTAAATTGATCTATAGAATCAGTAAACCTCTAAAATAAATGCAAAAAAAGTGTTAAATTTAAAATTAAAAGTTAATTATAAAATTAACTTAAGAATGAAAATGATCAAGATCAATCCAGGATGACTTTTTTTTTTTTTTTTGTCTTTTTGAGACAGGGTCTCCCTATGCAGTTGAGGCTGGCCTTGAGCTCACTTTTGTAGCCCAGGCTGGTCTCGAACTCGCACCGATCCTCCTGCCTCAGCTTCCCGAGTGCTGGGATTACAGGCGTGAGCCACCACGCCCGGCCCAGGATGACTTTTAAAAGACATGTAAAGAACTTTCCTTACCTTAGTCCCGATTGACTGTATAATTTCTTTTCAAGCAAGTGTAATCTTGTGGTTTCCCTATAAAAGAAAAAGCAAGTCAGTAGAACTAAATAAAAAATGCAGCAATAGATCTTATGTTTTATTCAGTTATTTTTGAGGAAGACATCAAGTATTCTCTATGGTGAAAGGCTACGTTTTGTTTCATTTTATTTTATTTTGTTCTATTCTATTCTATTTTATTCTATGGCCTGCTCAGCCTGTCCTGCTCTTGGGGCTGGCACAGCATGTGACTCTGGGGATCAAAGTGTGGTCCATGAGGTTGCCTAAGCTTTCCTAAACAGGCACTTGAGACCGCTGAATGATCTTGCCAGCCTGAAGGGCTACATTTTAAAAAGCAGTAGATCTCGGCTATCTGTATAATATGGGAAAAGTGAACCTTACATTTCGAAATTCACAAAAATAAGTTAAAGTGGATCGGATCCAAATATATGAATGAAATATGTAAAGTATCAGTAGAAGAATAAAGGGGAAAGTTGTCCTCAGAGTTTAGCTCAGGCTGAGGTGCACCCTCTCAGAAGGCCTGAGTGAACCAATCAGCACTTTGCCCCAGATGAAAACATGCTAGATGCTTACATTTCTGAAAAAATTAATGTAAGAAAAAAAACATAAAGGTGCAAAATCACTTTTATTTTCACACATGTCAATACTTAATAGAATCGTCTAATTTCTGGAATGCTGGTGAAGTCATTCAGACAGAGTCTGACATGCGGTAATTGCTTATGTATACTTAACAATAGTAATGATCTTTATTGGACGGCAAAGATATCTGATAGATGGATTTTTTAATTATTTTTTTCAGGATAGACTCCTTTATTTTATTTTATTTTTTCTTGTTTCAGAACTTTTGTTTGCTTGTTTGTTTATTTATTTTTATGGCCAGTTCAGCCTGCCCTGAGGGCTGGGCTGGCGCAGCATGTGGTGCCGGGGATCGAACCGCGGTTCCTGAAGCTGCCTAAGCTTTCCTAAGCAGGTGCTTTAGGCCACTGAGCCGTCCTGCC
The DNA here is from genome assembly GCA_004027025.1 of Myocastor coypus. Classification (NCBI taxonomy): domain Eukaryota; kingdom Metazoa; phylum Chordata; class Mammalia; order Rodentia; family Myocastoridae; genus Myocastor; species Myocastor coypus. Next base: position 6,034 of record PVJA010050675.1, on the reverse strand, counting down.
AGGCCCTAGATGAATTTTTTTAAACCGCTGTTGAAATATATTCTATTTTATATTTAGCCCAGTAAGACAGATGTGGTATCAGGATGGGGTGATAGCTCAGCAGTCTAAGCTCTAACATGGCAAATACAAGGTTGAGCATTAGATCCCAGCACCGCATGCTGTGTTAGCCTGGAATTCTGGGTGCACTGAGCTGACCCAGAAACTGGTCATGATGGCACACACCTGTGATTCTAGTACTGAAAGGCTGAGATAGGAGGATCACTATGAATCTGAGCTGCGTGGGGAGACACTGTACAAAAACAAAAACAAAAACAAAAACAACATGGTACTGTACTGTAACAATCAAAGCTGGACTTGAATTCACTTATACAAAAATATACAAAATAGAAAAAAGTGTATTCTATTTTTTTCCCTTTTTTATAGACTAGGCTAAACCTTAATTGATACATATTCCGTGACAGGCTTTGTTCCTCATCCACACCTGGATATTTTTCTGTTTCCAACTCTGGAGGCTACTGTTTTGTCCCAAATGAATGTTATTGTTTACTCCCAGGACTCTGACTAGAGTCCACCAATGGCACTGTTTTAGCTGTTTAAAACTCCAGCCGTAGGATCAGCCTGTGCACTGTGGTCTTCCCACTGAAATGTCAGGGTCTATTTTCCAGGCATGTGGTCTTCTCAGTCCATGAGGTGTGTGACATGACTGCAATTTTGCAGATGAGAGAGTCAATGTTAGTGGTTTACACTACTGAAATTTAATGGAGAATCTACATTTTATTCTTAGACTTTTTGTACTTGTGGGACAGCATCAACACCCTTCTATGCTGTACTTGAAAGAGACAGCTTTGCAAACATCTCAAGCTCAGAAAGTAACCCAAACCTGATGGTGCAAGAAGGTACTTGATAGCTCTTCTACTGTGGCCCATTTATCTTACATGACACATATGTCTTCAGACAACATGTGGCTAAGAAGTTAAAACAAGTGTGTCTTATGTGATGACTAGAAACTCAGTCAAAACCTTGAAAAAAAGTGGGAAGTTTGGCAAAAGATGAGATTTATGGACCAACAATGATAAAGAGATACACAAATTTTACTGCTTCTTTTCCCCTTTAAGGCAAGGTGTTGCAGTGTAGTTCAGTCTGGCCTTGAATTCACTATGTAACCCAGGCCAGTCTCAGATTCATGGTCCTACCTTTCAGCCTCCTCAGTGCTAGGATTCCAGGCCTGTTCCACTATGCTCTGCAAGCCTTAGCACTTTTAGTCGACAAAATAAATAAAAACAGATACCCATTGTTCTTTTCCTGATTAAAAATCAGAGCTAAAGCATTTTATGGAAGACTTCCAAAGCATCACAAGAGATTTCTAATCAGCATATAATAAGGACACCTCTTATTTTACTTACAAGGTGAAACTTAAGCAAATCATTACAGCATTGATTAAGTATAGTTTATTTAGAGTAAAGCACCATGTAAGAAATATCAGAAATTCTAGTTTCACTGTAACAGAAGTGAAAATATTATAATAGCTATTGAGTTATTGAACACAAGGAATTAAGTCTTTGGCTTCTTCACCTTCCTCTTTTTCCATATGTGAATCACATACATGTAAAACTCTGCAGATATAGTCAAACTCACCTTGGAAAATGAGCAACCACCTGGCATCACCAAGCATGTGAGGATTTACACAAATATGCACTGCTCATATTTAGGATAGCAAAACTAAAATTATTGCTAGTACAATAATTAGAATATAATGTCATAATTGAAAAATCAATGTTACCTTCACATCCATATGGTATTAATATATTTTGCATATTAATTTATAGTTGAAGATTTTTAAATCTTAGTGTTTATTACTTACAATCTCATATAATAATGGCTGTAGTTATATAATTTTAGTACTGTGTTTTAGATATAAAAATATATCATAATAATATTCTAGTGTTAATGTTGGGATGTATTGCAATTTTTAATACGTATATTATCTCATACTAAAAACACATCAAAACTTTTTCTGTTCAGTTATTCTTCCATTTCTACAAAATACATGCCTATATCATTAACATATTTCCTGATGGTCACATATAAACTTTAAAATTCTGTTTTCATATTTTGAATATTATCAATGTTGAGAAGGTATAAAAGAACACAGTTTATAAGTATGACAGAAATATTTTTGTCATAAGTTGACACTCTGATTCCTGTCAAATACTGATGGCTGAATGAGTTTTTCTCCGTGTAAATCATGAACACTACTCACTAACAAGGAAACAAAAGCTGATATAGGACCAGGGAGACAGCTCAGTAGAATCAGTGCTTGCCTGACAAGCACAGGGGCATGAGTTCAATCCCTGGATCTACCAAAAAACTAAATATAAATAAATAAATAAATAAATAAATAAATAAATAAATTTATTTTTAAAAGGTGAGTTGTATGAGTGTAAGCAAAAAGGGATGAGACTTAGCATGCTGAAGAGGTTAATAGGAGTTGGAGGCAGATAATTATTCACAGGCTGAATGAGGGAGTTGTCTTGTGGAGGGTGTGCATTTATTTTGATAGATTTGAGGGTGTTCCAGTGTCAGAACATGACAAATTTTACCCTTAAGATTTATGAATTTCATTATGTGTTAACTTTGCCTTAAAAAAAAGGTTCAGTGTTTATAGAATATGGGACACCAATTAATGATTTGCATGCAAAAAAAAGTGTTCCAAGGGAAGTTACTGCTATCTGCAGCAAGCATATATGAAAAAGATAGATCAAAAATAGAGGGAAATTAAGGATAAAACACATGCACTGGTACATAATAAAGCAATAATAACACAATGTTAATTACAATATTTACATTTGGAACACCATTATTTTAGACACATTATTTCAAGTTTTCATTTCTGAAGATTTTTATAATTAGAGTTACAAAGGTAATCTCATCAAAAACTAGAGAAAAAAGAAGGGCTACAAGGATTGCCAATATTTTGGCCCTAGCTTTTCAAGGTCAGTGAGGACTCAAGACATAATAGAACCTCTACTGTAACATCCTATAACTCTATGGAGTCCCTAATTTTCTGTTCAAGGAGATTATGGGACCACAGAGGGAAGGGATTGATGCTATACAGTGTGCCTATGGAGAGTCACCTAGAGAGAAAACATTCTCTCAGGCTTGCACAGAGAGTAAACTGGTCAATCAATGTAAGTGACTCAACCAGATGGCTGACATTGACAAAAGTTCTACAAAACGGTATACACAGTTTGAAGGTAATTCCTCAGGGGATTTGACTGACCTTGGGAGATACAAAAGTTACATGTTTTGTGATATAGTTCTTGCTTTAACTTACACTTAACTACCCAGCAGAAAAATTTAACTACAGGGCATAAAACGCAAAGCTAAATTAGTATGCTGAGCTGTAAAAGGCTTAAACCAACAGCTTCTGACACTGCCAGTTCTGCCAGTCACCCATTGTGATTATGGAATATTGGATTATGAATACAACTACTTTCTCTTCGCTCCTTTAGAAGAAGTTTTTTGTACCAGCAATGATTAGAAAAATTATCATGTCTACATTCCGTGCTCTATATACTCTGAGGACAGCAGTATACTTTGTATCAATTATTGGGAATGTACTACCAACTTGTTTTGAAACTGTTGCATTTTTATTTCTTACTAAAAGTAAAAGAATTAAAAGAAAAGGAAAAAAATAAAAAAACCAAAGGTAATCCATCTAATATCTCCATATTCTCATATCTCTAAAAATTTATCAGTGTAAAGCCAAACTAAGCTTCTAATATATAAAATAATTTGAACTGAATTCTTTCTAGTAAAATGTTCCAAAAAAGTATTTGAAAGTAGCAAGACCATAATGTCAGGCTTTCTACTAGTCTGAGATTGCATCTTTAGTAGAAAACAGGGTGCAAGCACCCTGGTCCCACAGTCAGGGGATCCACTATTCAGACTGAGACAGTCCTACAGCAGTAGGAAGAACTTTGTGGAAAGTGGGCATAGAAGTCCTGGCAGATCTTTGATTAACCCAAGTATTTTAATTCAAAATTGTAAATTATTCCTTACCATCCAGTTCAGAAATTCAGTTCCAAAACTTCTGAAGATATAATTTCTAAGGGAATAAATGCTAGAGTTTCTTGATTGAAATCTATATATGCAAAGCTTCATAGTGGGAATTATTATAGGAAATAAAGCATAGCGTACACTTTTGCTTGTACCCTATTTATGCTAAAGCTTCTTTATGATAAATGAATTATTGGCAAAGTGCCATCCATGCTAGTCAGGAATGCTATGTTCAGTGAACAATGTGAATACACTGAGAAAAATATAAATACAAAGTAAATAGATAAAAAATTCAGACCTCATTAAGGAAAAATGATTGATTAAACAAAATCCAATTTACTCAATCTGTAAGTTACCACCACTTAGTCAGTACTCTAACAAATATGGATAACGTAGTGACCTTTGTAGAAAACAAAGCTATAATAAATGATGTTACATAGAAGAGAGCATCTCCAAAACACAAGTGAAGGTGTCATAGACTCAGCATGCTTAGATTGTGAGGGCTCTAAAAATCTATACAATAAAACATTACTCTTTGATATTCTCAAAGCCCTCTGTTCATTTATGCAGCTAGAACTTAAAGACTAACCCCCTGCCCACCGCCTGAGCCACTGGGTCATGATATACAATGTAATACAAGACATTTCCAAGCACAATAGGCTTAGACAGTGAATAACAGGATTCTACCACACGAAATCTGTCATGAATTATTAATGGTGTGACTCTCCTTATAGTGACTGAATACATATAAATATGGAGTGAAGATATGTCTTCTAGACAAGAACAAGCATCAATACAAACAGAAAGCCCAATGGGATTAATAATATAGACACTCTGATGGATAAATAAACCTTTAGGCCAGCCATGATTTGAGTTGCTAAGAGTTCCTGGAAAATATATCAAAAATTTAAGATAAACTACTAATTATTCTATGCCTTGCAGAAGCACTAAGTGAAATATGTGACATATTTCATATTTTTAGCTAATTATGTATTTGGAAAACACATTAACAGAAAGTCTATCAAATTGAGGAAAACTAAAGGATGCTTTTGGTGAGCAAATTATAAATGACTCCAAAATGTCAAAAAGATGCTCAATTTTCTTCTTCCCTAAAAAGCCTTGCCACTAAGGAATATGAATTACAGACTGTTTAGAATTCTAAATTCTTGCTCTTAGTAGGTGTAGCGAATACTAAATCCGCGTGTGGTAAGACATGACAAATCCACATTCCACACCTCTTAACTCACCTAGCACTGACAAATCTTGTTCAGAATCAATGGTGGGGCAGCCCAGACATAAATCCCACAGTTACTTTGTTTATAAACTAGACACAAAAATTCCAACATGAGATAAAATCTCCTTGGACCTCACTTGACATCATGAAGTAAAATATTAAAGGAACAAATGCAACAGAAGGAGGAAAATAAATTGAATGAAGAATAAGGAAAGCGGGTCACAACGAAGAAGAAAGTTTTACTTAATATAGTGGTGCAGAACAAGGAGCTGAAGGAACTTGATAAGCAAATGTAAGATTGAGCAAAAATTGTAAAAGTAGCAGGGCAGGTGACCTGAGCGCTGGCAGTGCTCAAGGGCTGCCAGCCAGGAGACGGACACATGATCCTGGTACGCCTGCGCCGGATGCAGCTGAGGGATGCTGACTCATGATGAAACAATGACACAGCGAGAGCCATGGGCTTTGTAGCCTGGACACAACACTGAGAACTACGGTGTCCGCGGGCTGATCGGCAGCCCTGAATCTGACAGCTGTGCATTACAGTTTCCATTATGCTGTGTATTCGGTAAACAAAATGAGGGGTCAGTGAAAGGAAAAAAAAAAAAAACCTTTAGCAAAGAAAATAAAGGAAAATACCTGAACACTGCATATTGGTTGTGGATTCATAGATGGCAAGGATTATCACCCAGAGATTTAAAGCACTGAAAGCCCTGGAGGACAAAGTAAGAAAAGGAAAGGGAA
>PVJA010050674.1:0-13167 GCA_004027025.1 Myocastor coypus | reverse complement strand
ACCCGCAGCGGGGGCGCAGGCTCAGCGCCCAGCGGTGGGGTTTGGGCTGGGCTGGGACAGGAAGTTAGTCTCGGGAACGCAGAGGCGGGGCAGAGGGGCGCAGGGCCTTACCCGCAGCCGGTGCGCAGGCTCAGCTCCCAGCGTTGGGGTTTTCTCTCCTCTGTTCTAACATGACTATCTTTCCACAGCAGCATTTTCAATATGTTTTGTGATTTAGTTACGGTTTCCTTCCACTGACTAAGTTTTATTTTATTCATGGAATCACTATTAGTACATAACAGTAGCCAGGCATTTGTAACAGTTGCTAAATAAAGACTGAATGAAAGAGAACCATGGAAAGACTAGCAATGTTTTAAGTACATATGTATGACTGTAAAGCGGATAAAGGCTACGGGGGGGGGGGGTGCTGTGGCTCTGTGACTGACTAGCTGACTCAGAACAACTGTAGCACAGAGATATGATTGTTACTTTTATTCTTTTTCTGTTTGCCCCCAGTACTGGGCTCAACACCTGTAATTTCTGTCATGGGCTATCATGATGGAGGCATCCAACTACTCTGTCAGTCCTCAGGCTGGCTCCCCCAGCCCACAGTTAAATGGAAAGACTCAGAAGGACAAGATTTATCCTCAGACTATACGGCAAATAGAGACAGGAACAACCTATTTGATGTGGAAACCTTCTTTATATTCCAAGAAAATACTGGGAGCATAGCGTGCTCTATTTGGCTTGCTGAACACCTCCAAGAGCTGGAATCCAGGCTGTGGATAGGAGGTGAGTAATGGCAGGAGAAGTGGGGTTGAGATGTGTGCTTTGAGCCACAGAAGAGGAAACAACAACTTCTTTCTTGGCATTGTTGTATACTATCACACAGGTTTAATGGCTCATTTTGAAAGTCATACGGAAGTGAGAGATAAAAACAAAGTTTTGAGAATTTTATTAGATGGAAATTGAACTGTGCATAATTTCAGAAGGGTGCAATTGTTTCTTTCATCACAGGGTTGCCCCTGTGGTGTGCCTGTCCAGACAACACATACAAAGTTTGATACTAACTCCAGGAAAACTGGGAGCAAAATTTGTCTACTCATTTTTAAGAAAATATCATTCCCATAAAATTGATTAAAATAAAAATATAGAAAACTTCAGGAAGAGTTTGTAGTATTAGCAGGAAGATTTATATAGCCCTAACATTGTAGGAATAAGATTTAACAAAAAGGATATAATATTCCAGTAAACAATACGAAAAAGGTTGGGCTAGATTCTATAACCCCAACTTTTGCGATCTGTTAGAGAAAATATACATCATATGAAATACACACTGTAAATCAAAAAAATGGAAAAATACAAACAACACAAAATTAATTGTACCAATATATTACTGTTAAGAAAAGAGGTTTTCCTAGGAGTGGTGGGCCATGTTTGTAAACCAGAACTATAGGGGATTACAGCAGGAGGACTGCCAAGTTTGAGCCCAACCTGGGGAGCTTAGCAAACTTGAGACCCCAACTCCAAAAAGAGAAGAGGGGAGCCAGGCGTGGTGGCTCATGCTTGTAATCCCAGCACTTGGGAGGCTGAGACAGGAGGATCTATGTGAGTTCGAGAACATCCTGGGCTACCAAAGTGAACTCAAGGTCAGCCTGAACTGCACATCGAGACCCTGTCTCAAAAAGACAAAAAAAAAAAAAAAAGAGGGAAAAAGGGTTGCAGGTGTAACTCAGCGCAAAGGTCCTGGGTTCTGTCTCCAATACTACATCAAAAGACAAGAGGTTCTTGATTTTAATAATAAAATTTGCAGTAAAGTTAGCTTCATAGGCATTCAAAGCTCATTCACCAAGAAAATATAAAAACTTAAGGTCAGCCAGATAACTCAGGGGATTAATGTGCCTGCTTAGGCAGATGCAGGGAGTGGGATTCAATTCCCAGCATGCTGTGTTGCCCCACCCCTGGGGCATGCTGAGACCGAGTGAGATGGGCCATGATGCTTTGCACCTATATTTCCAGCACCTGGGAGGCTGAAAACAGGAGGATCACTACAAGTCCAACCTACATAGTGAGACCCTATAGAACCTGTACTAAATACATTTTTAAAAGAAAATATAAAAACTTTAGACATACACATGTACCTTTAAATGTATCTTTAATATGTAAATAAAAAATTTTAGCAAAATGTTTAAGGTGATGCTTACTGTTGATGTGGATATAGTTCTGTGGTAGAGAGCTTGATTACCTTAAGCAAAGCCATGCTTTTGATACCTAGCAACAAGTGAATGAAGTCATAATTTTGAAAAATAGTTAGAAAATATTTAAAATAGCAAAACAAATTATAGAGCTAAATGCAATAAATAAACACAAAACTTTAGTAGAACATTTCAGATTTATAGCTAGATAAGCTATTGTCTAGATCTTCAGGTGGTAAAATATAGCAGTAAATTCAAAGGCAGGTCATTAGAAATCATACAGTCTGAGAGAAGGATGAAAAAGAAAGCAAAAGGGGAAAGGTCTTGTGGACAATGGCTTATTTAAAGAATATCAGAGAAAGAGAAATTAATCCAAATACATTAGTAACAAAATCATGCAAAAAATAAAAAGACAACAAGAGACATATGTACAGCCAAAGGCTAGCATATGTAGAGATGGTACAAAACTCTTCAGAAGACCACTGAAGAGAGAAATCAGATCCATCCTACCCCATGGGTACTTAGAAGGTTAACAAATTTCACAATGTGGCTCTCCTTAGGCACAATATACATCATCAGTTATTTTCCTCTACCATGCCATAATCTCCTTGATCAGAAAATCTGGGACACCACTGAGTTACAGGATGAATAAAAAGAAAATCCCTACCAAGAAAAAGAAAAACTATCAAGATTTCCTCACTGTACTTTACTTTGTACATCTCTTGAACCCTTTCCATTTCTTAAACTATTCTAAAACTGTGTAACTAGGGGAAATAATTCCTAATTCCTCTTGAGCTCAAACAGCCTGACACCAAAACCAAACGCACAAGAAAAAAATAACTATGGGCCAATCTTTCTGATGAACATAACCTTGCAACTCAAAGAAATTTCAGCAGATCCAGGATTATACACTGTGACTTGTCATCAAATGGGATTTATTGTTGGATTGTAAAGTTGATTTATATATAATGCACTAATAGAATAAAAATAAAAATCACAGGCTACAAAAGTGAGCTCAAGGCTAGCCTGAACTGCATAGCGAGACCCTGTCTCAAAAAGACAAAAATAAATAAATAAATAAAATAAAAAATAAAAATAAAAATCACATAAACATGTTGGAACAGGAAAAACACTTTGCCAAAGTTAACTTTCATTTTTAAAAAATCCCTCAACAAAATAGTTACAGAAGGAAATTCCCTCAACATAATGAGCATCACCTGAAAATCTTATAGGCAGCATCATCAATGATAAAAAGTTGAAGGTTTTTCCTCAAAGATCTGATAACAGGCAAGAATGCCCACCCACACCCCTTCTGTTCATTGTAATACTAGAAGTAGTAGCAAGAGTAACAAGACAAGAAAAATTTTACCAATTTTTTTTTAGAACTCATTTCTGTATTTTCTCAGTTCTAGTTTTAGTCTGGACTTTTTTTAGCTCTTTAATTATATTTATAACACAGTGTGATATAGGTAATAGTAGTATATAATAATGTAACATATGTTGTTAAGAGATTTTAAATGTTAACAGTACAAAAAAAAAAAAAAAGATACCTCAATTTTGCTGTGGCACACACACTCACCTCTGGCCTTAAAATCTAAAGCACGGGCATAATCCTCTTTTCCTCCCACATGGTAGAGGCAGCTGTCTTTGCTGTCCTGCTTGGAAATGGGGAGGAGTAAGACCGCCATCTCTTTCCTCTCTGCCTTCTTCAATGTATCTTTGCCTTTTGTTAGGCAAAAGCGGGCAGAATGGTTTCCCACCTTCTTTCCTTAGTTCTTGAGGAGGTAGTTTGCTAGGTGAGTGGCTGGTCAACTTGTGCGTGTGGGGACACAGTCACCAGAGGACGATACTCAGGTGCCATCTTTCTCTGCTTTCCTGTACTTTACCAAAGACGATGCGCCATCTACCAGTAAATGGCCACCAGCATGCAAAGAAAATGTGGAGTATGTACACAAAGGAGTGCTACTCAGGCACAAGTCAAGCTTTGATTTTTTTGTTTTGTTTTGTTTGCTTGTTTGTTTGTTTTGTCTTTCTGAGACAAGGTCTTGATATGCAGTTCAGGCTGGCCTTGAGCTCAATTTTGTAGCCCAGGCTTGTCTCAAACTCACACTGATCCTCCTGCCTCAGCCTCGCAAGTACTGGGATTACAGGCTTGTGCCACCATGCCCAGCCCAACAAGGCATAACTTTGAATCACTTGCAAAATCGAGGTATCTTTTTTTTTTTTGTACTGTTAACATTTAAAATCTCTTAACAACATGTTACATTATATTATTATTACTTGTATCACACTTTTATAAATATAATTACATTTAAAAAGTTCAGTCTAAAAGAAAATAGATCTGAGAAAATATAGAAATGAGGAAAATGGATATACCTGAGACCACATATTATACGAAATAAATCAGACACAGAAAGTTAAATATTTCATGAGGTTTTTCTCTAAGAGAAACCAAAAATAGAAATGATTTCAAGAGCAAAATAAAACACAGATGATAGGAAACAGGAAGGTCAGCTTTGTAGAGATGGAAAGGGTTCTGGGATTGGGGAGATGGAAGTTTGGGGAGGTCAAGAAGTAAAAATAATTACAATTCAATATATATACACCAGTTCCACATAATGAATGTGTTTATTATGTATCACATAAATAAACTAATAAAAAGATGCACTGTTTATCTCAAATAGATATCAGTTGTCACAAAGTTTATAGATTTAATATCATTCCTGCTGAAAATCTCAAGTAAAGTTTTAGAAAAAACTTAATAAATCATTTCCATAATTTATGCAGAAGAGAAATGGTCAAGAAGTAGAGACAGCCAAAGAAGGAAAAAAATAAAGGAAGAAGCTTAGCCTGGTTCATCTCAAGGCATGTTCCACAGCTGTGAGGATTAACCCAGTCAAAATTATTGGCAGCAATACAAAAGTATAGCAATGGTAGAAATCAGAGAGCTTAGAGAGACATCATAGCGTAAATGGATAACATGGACAGAGATGGCTTCGCCTATGGCCAAGTGTGAAAGAAATTCCATGCAATCAACAACGTGGCCACACTTGTTTTCTAATTACAGGGAAAAGACATTGATACAGAAATGCAAAATTTTAAATCTGTAGAAGAAATTGTATGAAAATGTCTTTTGCATCTATAGAGGTATGGGAAGGCTCACTCAATGAGAATCAAATTGTCCTCACTCAAGAAACTGATAAAAACCTGTACAACTGTTTTTTCAGAGGTTTTCTTCAAACCCTCATCCTGGCGCCTGCCTGCTATTTTCCTGGGAGTCCTCTGCTTTGGTTTATGTGTTGGTTTTACAAGGACGATAATAGTATATCACATCTCTAACAGTAAGTGACAGAAGGCATGGGTCTAGATGTGACTCCGAATCAGGGATGTTTTGATACATGTTCTGGGTCTGTTTGTCCAGCCTCACACATCAGTGACCCCTCACTGGGGCCTCTGGAACCACCAGGTCCCTCCTACTTTACTTGGGGCTCAAAATAAAGAAATTAGTGATTTTCAGTACATATAGAACACATGTAAATTTCTAAGAAAAACAGCAAATTCTAGTTTAAAAAAAAAGTTTAAACATTGTTAAAAACACTTCATAAAGGGGGAAGAAAAGTGACTAACAATTACATAAAATATTTAATTTCAGATAAAATAGTAAGAGTTTAAATCCCAAGAAATATTTTTTTCCTGCTAGAGATGACGCTGCCCCTTGATGATAGCAGAATCCCACCTCCCTCTCCAAGCCGTCTTGTTGTACCCCACACAGAGAAGGGCGGGGACGGAGAGTAGAGGAAAGCTATAGTAGGAAAGTCCTAGAGGAGCCCCTGTCCTTCCGTGCCCAGATCACCCACGTGAGCAAGGAGCTAGGGTTGTGACTGTATCTTACACATGCTTAGGTCAACTACTAAAGACTCTGTTTTTGTTTCAGGAAAAATCTCGGCAGAACTGAGTAAGTGTCTTCCCAGGTTCCGGGCCTTCTGCGCGTTTCTTCAGACTCCTTTCCTGTTCTACAGTCCGAGCCACCTGTGTGTTGTCTTGGCTCCAGACCCAATAGGAAGTATCATGAACAAGGACAGAACAAAAATGGGTTTTTGTTTCCTCATCCAGCAATTAATGAATTGCCCTAAGATTTATGACAGGGGTTCTCAACCTGTGGGTCGCGACCCCGGCGGGGGTCGAACAACCAAAACGCAGGGGTCGCCTAAAGCCATCGGAAAATGTTATTTATTTGGAATTACAGTTTTGAAGTAGCCACCAAAATTATTTTTTGGTTTGGGGTCACCGCAACATGAAGAACTGTGTTGCGGGGTCACGGCATTAGAAAGGTTGAGAACCACTGATTATGAGAAGCTTAGGATAACTTAAGAGTCTTAGAACTTTCAAATTTTTCTGAAAAAAAAAAAATTGTCCTTTGATACATTACTGTGGAGTGAAAATCTACAGACTGCCAGAGCTTTCTAAGAGTCCGACAACTTAAAATGGAGAGGAAGCTGTGGGGATTTCCTAGAACCCCTCCCTGGTCCTTTCTGTTGCTCAGTTGTTTAAATTCTTTATCAAGACCCACATCAGCCACTGAGTATTCTGATATTTGTGTTATGGAAACTTAAGTAGAAACTGGGCAACAGTGTTATCATGTGTAGAATTCCTTTGTTCTCCCCTGGGCTCCAGTGCTGCAATTTCAGGATCTTCTGTGTTTTTTGGTTTCAGACTGGAAAAGGATACATGACACAGCAGGTAAGAGAAGCTATTCTTCTCTCCTTAACCCCATTAACTCTTCCTTATAAGCTTCTAGTTTGTGGAATCTTGTAATCTGCAGCCCATAGAATCCTGAAGAGAGCAATTTTTGTTGTTGTTTTGTTTTGGATTTTTTTGTATTTTACTAAGGGTGTACAGGGTCTCACTACGTAGACGGGACTCGGAGTGATCCACCTGTTTTCAGCCTCCCACATTCTGGGACTACAGGCCCGCACCACCACACCCGATCTCAATCGCTGTCCCAGCGCACCTCTCGGGGGTGGGGCTGGCACCAAGTGCCAGAGGATCAAATCCCAGCCGCTGTGTCTGACAAGCAGTCGCTTTAATCTGTTGAGCTATTTGGCTGGTTGTCTAAAGAGACAAATTTGGAAGAGTGACCTTCAAATCTTCTACAGTTAAGGGCATGGGTATATTTTGTAAAAATTTACAGATAGCTTTCACGAGATTTTTGATAGAGGATGACACCCTTAAAGACTCCTCCCTGTTTCTCTCTTCTCCTTGTTTCTTGTTCTCTGTGTGAGTACTAACATGCTCTCTCTTTCTGCTTCTTTCCAGCATGGAGAGAAGCCCGGGAATACGCAGGTATAAATGCCTGAGGAAGAGTGATGAGGAAGGAATAGGTCCAACAATTTAGATATGGATCTACACCAGCCTGCAGACAATATGTCTTGGATCCTTCCTATGAAGGGATAAGGCAAGGAGGGGTCAGCCACAATGGAAGGCATAGGCTGAGCTCTAGTGATTTGAGGGTCATAATGGCTGGCTTGGCAGCTGGGCTTTGGAGGAGGAAAGCGAAATTAGGAAGAAACTGATGAGTATGAGAAAACTGAATAGTGAGGTTATTCACAGTACTCCAGTAATATGGGATCCTATGTAGAGAAATAGTGGTAGGATGTAGGAGATGTACAGGAGTCACCGGCTCACTGTGGGTCTCTCCAGGCATTGATGAAGCCCAGAGGCCACTCTAGAGAGCTGGGGGAAGGATGGGGGAGCAATGTCCAATGGGGATTTGGGCTCTGTGACTTCACTGAAACCCACCCTGACCAGTTGCATTGGGAGAAAGTAACCACTTCTTGTCCACAATAACTCATGTTCTCTCCCCCCATGATACCACAGTGGAAGTGACTCTGGACCCAGACACAGCTCACCCACAGCTCTATATTTCTGATCTGAAATCAGTAATATTTAAGAAAGCTCCACAGGATGTGCCTTACACAGAGAAGAGATTTAAGAGGAAGTGTGTGGTGGCTTCTCAGGTTTTCCAGACAGGGAAACATTACTGGGAAGTCGATGTGGGACACAATGAAAGTTGGTGCTTGGGAGTCTGCCGGGATGATGTGCACAGATGGGAGGAGGATTTGGACTTGTCTCCAATAAGGGGGTACTGGGTCCTGCGACGAAGAGAAGAACATGAGTATTTCACATTAGATCCTGACAGAATCAACATTGTTCCCAAAATCCATCCTACGAGAGTGGGTGTCTTCTTAGACTGTGATTGTAGGTCCATTTCTTTCTTCAGTGTAAATGATCAGTCCCTCATTTATACCATGAAATATCAATTAGAAGGGCTATTGAAGCCCTACATCCTGCCTCAGACTTATAAAGAGGAAGAGCTGACTCCCCTATTCATCCCTTCCTGTCTCAGGGACGATAGAGAAGTCCTTTCCTAAAGCCACCACCTCCATCCCTAAACCAAAGAGGCAACCAAGATGGTGACCATACTCTTCCTCTCCAGAGAGGAAGGAGCACAGGCCACACTTCTTTTAGGCAACCGAAGTTCTTTTCCTGACTCCAGAAACTTATACTGCCAGCAGTGATGGCTTCCAGACAAGAAGAGGTAGCCTATTGCTACAGGAGTCAGGGGTTATGATTCCTGGGATGTAGGGCAAAGAGGTTCACATTGGATTTCACTGTGACAAATGCATCAAGCTAAGTGACCCTAGAAAAGTCAATCTATCAGGCTTCCCACTTGTCAGTCAAGAGCAGTGCCTACCTCAACTGTCATTATGAAGATCAGAAAATAATCAAAAGGAAACATGTTTCCATCAATGGCACAGAGTACCCTAATGATTTATATATTTGTTCATGATTTCCTCAGTGTGATCCCTATTTATTTATTCTATATCACTTTTTTTTTACATTTTCCAAAACACATTCTCTAGGTCAGGCTCAAAATATAAAAGTATAGGGAACAATTTCCAATTCATTGTATAAAATAGCATTATATTGACAGTAAAACCAAAGATATTATGATGTGTTCTTTTGAAAATGACTGGTCCATATCATCATTGAACATGAATGTAAAACTTCTAAATGAAAGTTTAGCAAGTCCAATTTGAAATTTTAGTAAATCAATATATCCAAATGATAATATATAACTATTCAATTGGAATGTTATCTATGGCACCTGATCACATCTGATCATGGAAGCTAAGCAGGGTCGGGCTTAGATAGCACTTGGACAGAATATATGAGGAATTCAACTTGGTTATTTTTCCAAAGATCAAGCAGTATAAGTCAATGCACTAGTAAACTGAAAGGAAGATCATCCAAAAAGTTGTGGGGAGGAAAGGAAAATCATCAAAATAGATGTGGGGGGAGGAAGCTCAAGAAATTGAATATCTATTATTGATACAATCTGTCATTGAAAATATACACAAATGAATAAAAATACACTTAAAGATGTCCAAGATCACTGGAAGTTAAAAAATGCAAATTAAAAGCATAATGAGATACCATTGCAACCATTTATATTGGCTAAAGTTTGAAAGGACTCATAACAAGTTTTGGTAAGAACACAGAAGGACTGAGTCTCTTATACATTGTTCTTGGAATGTAAAATAGTACACTCACTTTGGCAAACAGTTTATTCTGTTAAAAAATAAGTGATCACCATGTGATGCATTGTTATTTATTTATTTATTTATTTATTTATTTATTTATTTATAGACAGGTTCTCTCTATGCAGTTCAGGCTGGCCTTGAGATCACTTCATAGCCCAGGGTGGTCTCAAACTCACACTAATGTTCCTGCCTCAGCTTCTCAAGTGCTGGGATTACAGGCATGCACCAAAACAACTTGTTTGATCCACCAAATTTTAAGGGTATGTTCAAGAGAAAAAGAAATGCATAGATGTGCACAGCTGTTTTATTTATATAGCCAAAACAGAGAATCACCAACAGATAAATGAATAAACAAATTGTAGTTTATTCATGAAATGTAATACTACTCAAGAGTAAAAGCAAAAGAATTTTTATAAGAATTTTTTTTCTTGTTTCAGAACTTTTGTTTCTTTGTTTATTTATTTGTTTATTTATTTATTTATTTATTTATTTATTTATTTATGGCCGGTTCAGCCTGCCCTGAGGGCAGAGCTGGCGCAGCATGTGGTGCCAGGGATTGAACCGCGGTCTCTGCAGCCACCTAAGCTTTCCTAAGCAGGCGCTTTAGACCACTGAGCCATCCTGCTGGGCCCCAGCAGAAGAATTATTGGTATACACATAATGTGCATATCAGTTACATAATATGTATACTCACATAATTTTTCCAAGAGAAAAAAGCCAGCTCCCTGCCCTCCCAAAGAGAATATAGATTGCACAATTTCATTTGTATAAATTCCAGAAAATAAGAACAAATCTATAGGAATAGCAAACAGATCAGTGCTTGCTTGAAGGAGAGAGCAATACAGAGGGGAGTGCAAATAAGCATGAGGCTATTTTTGGAGGTGATGGATATGTTCATGATTTTAACTGCAATGATAGCTCATGAGTATGTATGTAAACCAAAAGTTATCAAATTAAATAATTTAAATATGGTTAGCTTATTTTTATGTCAATTGCGTCTTGATAAAAGTGTTTCAAATAATAACCATAAGGGGCCGGTGAGATAATTCAGCGGTCTAAAGTGCCTGCTTAGCCAAGGTTAGCTAAGTGCAGGGACCACATTTCTATTCCCAGTACCACTTGCCATGCCAGCTCCACCCCCAGGGCAGGCTGAGCCAGCTACAAAAAAAAAAAAAAAAAAAAAAAAAAAAAAGAGGAAATGCTTGGTTATTATAAGATTTCCTAAACATCTTCTGAGTAACATGCTCACTTTATTGTTTTAACAGACTTCATTTCTCCTGAGTATTGTAGTGCATGCCTGTAATTCACGATGCTAAGGCTGGAGGATTACTGTGAGTTTGAAGCCAGACCAGGCTACATAGTGAGCTCAAAGGCTAGCCTGACCTATGTAGAGAGATCTTGCCTCAAAAAGAAAGGAGAGAGAGAGAGAGAGAGAGAGAGAGAGAGAGAGAGAGAGAGAGAGAGAGAGAGAAAGGGAAAGAACTTTGTAGACAAATCTTAGATACACAGCAGAAAGTACAGGATTTTCATTCATCTTTGCTCTCCACCCATCATCCTTACACATAAAATTGATACTTTGGTTTCATCAAATAAATTTATGGACACATCATTTTCCTCAAACTCTAGTTTCCATTGGGCTCACCTTTGGTTCTGCATATTCTATGGGTCTGTATAAGTGCACAGTGACATACGTCTGCCATTATAGTATCATACACAGTAGTTTCAGTGCCTGAAAAATCCTCTGTGCTCTGTGTACTCATCCTCTCCTTTCCCCAAGCCCTTGGAATCACTGATCCATACCCTTTCCTTCCCAGGATGTCATACATTTGGATCATCTAGTATAAAAACTTTTCAAATTGGCTTCATTCACTTAGGAATATTTAGGAATATCTATAGTCACATGTTTTTACCATATCCTTATTTCTCATAACCTGTTATCTACTTAATGAGTTTTCTTTCAAGTCCAAGTCTGTGAATACCTGGGAACTCGATGATAGATACTGTCAAGAGGAAAGAAAGTTATACTCTTTAATACAGCATTTCAAGAGGGCCTTGTGTGGGAGTACGTGGCCACACAACCAACTAATGATGAATTAACTAATTAATGAAATATTTTGTCTCTCAACCCCTGAGAGTTTCCGAGCCACTGAGAATGAGAATTCAAATATTTTTACACAGCACTACCTATCTTAATGCAGTATAGACAATCAAAAATGCAATATACAATATCAATAGAGCTGAAGACAAAAATCTTATTAGACACAGAAAAGGCACTTAACAAAGTGCAACAATCCACTTATGATAAGTGCTACAGAAAATTTGAATAGATTGTCTTTATCTCAATCTGATAAAAGGTATTTATGACAAAACAAGAACCAACATTGTATTAAATGGACAAAACCCAAAAGCTTTCACTCTAAAATCAGGAATAAGTCAGGGATGTCCACTGCCACCACTGTTATTCAGTATAGTTCTGGAAATATTAGCCAGAGCAATTAGATAAGAAAAAAAAAAAAAAAAAGAAAAGGAATAAGTACAGAAAAGGAAGAAGTTAAATTATCACTATGTGTTGATGATAGTTGCCCTGGTATATCGAATATATAAAGAGCTCAACAAAAAAGCATACTCCCAAATTTAAAGACCAATCCAAAATTGGACATCCAGACTGGATAGGATGGGGAAAAACCACACCCATCACCCCTCTGCCATCTTGAGAGCTTTGATGAGCTGTTCAGGAGGGGAGAAACCCTGCCCATCTCCACCCCACCATCACTGGAACCTCAGAGAATCATATGGGAGAGGAGAAACCCTGCCTATTGCCCCTCTGCCATCGAGGGAGTCTAGCAGAAGCCTCAGTGAGACACTTGGAAAGGGAGAAACGCCACCCACTGTCTCTCCAGAAAACTCAATCCATAGGAACTCAGGTGCCTGACCAATTCTCCAATGTTATGGGACAGGCAGCTAGCGTGCTAAGTGCCTCAGATGTGGCAATTTGCTTGATCAGAGGAAGCCTGGCTAAATCCACTCTAACAAGGCAAAACACTTTGAATACAAAGTCTTAATTTATGAGTGGCTCTGTCATATAACTGTAGATTTTGCTTCTATAGTCTCAAGTACAAGATCAATCAATAGCTATGGCAGTTTGTCAACTTTTTAATTTTAAATTTCCAGAAAAGAACAATTTCAAACAATGTTGCCCTTTTATTTTTATCTCACAGGCTCAAAACAGTTTCTTCTCCTTCTCCTTCTCCTTCTCCTTCTCCTTCTCCTTCTCCTTCTCCTTCTCCTTCTCCTTCTCCTTCTCCTCCTTCTCCTCCTCCTCCTCTCCTCCTCCTCCTCTCCTCCTCCTCCTCCTCCTCTTCCTCCTCCTCCTCCTCCTCGTCCTCCTC
>PVJA010050673.1:0-13161 GCA_004027025.1 Myocastor coypus | reverse complement strand
AAAAAAAAAAAAAAAAAAAGAAATATAACACTTGTGGAAGACTTTGGTTAATACGGCTTTCCCTAAAGGTAGGCCTAGATGGGGCTCGGCGGGATGTCTCAGTGGTCTAAAGCACCTGCTTGGGAGAGCTTGGGCGGCTTCAGGGACCGTGGTTCGATCCCCGGCCCCACATGCTGTGCTAGCCCTGCCCTCAGAGCAGGCTGAGCCAGCCGTAAAAATGAGTGAATAAACAAAGGTTCTGAAACAAGAAAAAAAAAATTAAAAAAAAAAAAGAAAAAAAAAAGGTAGGCCTAGAGTAAATGAGAATAGTGTAAATCGTTAATTCTCTTTTATATGAGGGAACCAATGTGTTAAGGAGGTTGTTTGTTTTTGAGGCAGGATACATGTTGTGCAGTTCATGCTGTCAGCGAGTCACTACATAGGCCATGTGAGCCTCAAACTCATGATGGTCCTGCTGCCTCAGCCTCCTGAGTGCTGGGCTTACAGGAGTGCACCACCATGCCTGGCTAAAGTAATTATTGTACTAGAATGGAATAAAATAAAAACCTCCAGTATTATTTTCCTTCTTGGGATTATAATTCTGGAGGCACTGGTGACTATTTTCTTGTGTGCTAGTCTGGCTTTCCTCATGGAACAGTGGTAAGGAGCACAGTGTCACTCCCCAGAGACTCACGGTCACAAAAGTGCCATCTGGCACAGGTATGTCAATAACGTAAACCCGAGCAAGTCCTCTGGAGTCACCAGCCCGTCCTGGCAGGGCCGGGTGTTACGATGACATCTGAGCATAGGCTGTCAGTACCGCAGGCTGCAAAGTGAGATTTCCAATTGATAGTAGTTGTAATGATGACGGCGATGGTCACAAAAGCTTACTCCAAAGGATAACTAAGTAGAGGCCAATGCTGAGTAGCCAGCAGCTGCCTGATAGCTAGGATCTTGATGGTATCCATTTACAAGGATAGGAAATGACAGGGTTGGTTTACACAAGTGTATGCTGCAAGAAGGTGGAGCGACTTCTAACACACATCACACAGTAAGTGGCAGAGCCAGGACTCAGCACAAGGCATTTTATTTCAGGTAGTAGGCTTTTGTCTTTTGCTCCCTTCTCTACTGCAAGATATTGCTTTAATTATCTGTGGTGGAGAAAAATCCCAAGAAAGACTAACATCATAGGGCCAATAACATGGAAGCAATTGGTTTCGCGTAACTCTTGTTCCCATTTAAGGTTTTTGTGAAAGTCAGGACACACCTTTATCTATGCATCTATCCTGTATGCCTGAAGAAAAAAGGCATATTGAATGCCAGAAAGGGGCTGGTGAGATGACTCAGTGGTCTAAACCACCTGCTTAGGCAAGCTTAGGCAACTGCAGGGAACGTGGTTCAGTCCCCGGCACCACAGGCTATGCCAGTGGCAGCCCCAGTCCCGGGGCAGGCTAAGCCAGCCATAACATAACTAAGTAAATAAAGAAAGAATGCCATAAAAGAAATTGTATGGAAGCTATAAAGATAGATTTATTTTTGTAAATTAAACTATTTTGCACAAGCAAAACTAGAGAATTATGGAAATCTCAGTGGCAAAAGTATGTGGTAAGAGTCTTTTGCTTAATTCAGATGGAGTACTTGCCTCTTGAGAGCATATTTATGAATACAATGCAAGTGGAAGTCTAAGAATTAAAGTGTAATTTTATCAGATTTTGAAATCACTGTTCTCATTTCCAAAAATAGTGGAATATTTTTTTCCACTTAAAAATTGAATATAGGGGCCCAGCAGGATGGCTCAGTGGTCTAGAGCACCTGCTTGGGAAACCTTGGGCAGCTGCAGGGACCGCGGTTCGATCCCCGGCACCACATGCTGCGCCAAGCCGGCCATAAAAATAAACAAATAAACAAACAAGAGTTCTGAAACAAGAAAAAAAAATTGAATGTAACTTAAATTTTCTTTTTTTAATGTACTTAGTCAGGGTCTACAGGGTCTTACTATGTAGATTGGACTCGTAGTGATCCTCCTGTTTTCAGCCTCCCCAGTACTGGGATTACAGGTGCACTCCACCTGCCCAGTCTCAATTGCTGTCTCAGGGTGCCCCGAGGACGGGGCCTGCATGGCATGCTGGGGATCGAACCCTAGCTGTTGTGTTTGGCCTAAGCAAATGTTTTCATCCATTGAACTATGTAGCCAGCCTTTTAAAAATTTCATCTGAGAGAAAATGTATTTTTCATACCACATCGGGAAAAGGGCTGTTTTTTGGTTAGTTATTTTTACTTTTTACTTTTGATTATTTTATTTTATTATTGTTTTTGAGGCATTGGGGATTGAACTTGGGACCTTGAGCTTGCCAGGCAGGTGCGCTTAGGTGGCTGAGCTATCTCCCCAGCACTAGTTTGTTTTTTAAATCAATATTGTGTGGTTTTTTTTTTTTTTTTTTTTTGACTGCCTTGACAGAAGCATGGCCCACATAGTGATTACATTATCATTTGAGATCACGTATTTTATTCAAAAATATTTAAAAAGTCTTTTTGTATACTGACATTTTGATAGCATGCTGTATCACAGGTATTTTAAGCCAGTGCATGGAGGGCTAACAGCTACTTTTACAAAAAGACCCATTCAAGGTGGTTTTTCCATTGCATTTCAGCTCCCTGCTGTTCCTTGGATCCGCTGAGCACTGCTGCTGCCTGAGGGCTCCTGCAGAAGATTCCCTGCAGTAGAATACCTGCACGTGATGTTTGCATGCCTCTGCTTATTCATCAATTCTTCTCCCCACTGCTGCTTCCTCAGCTTTTCCCTAATGCGTCTCTCTGAAGGTGTCCTTCCTTCGCTCTGCAAGCCCTGTGTCCTATTTACCTTTCTTGCAGCTGAGACCAAACACTTGACACCCCAAGCTGAAGAAGGAAGGGCCTCATGCAGCTCAGCTCATCGGGGTTTCAGTCCACACTTGGCTAGTTCCAAGGCAGGATGGCATGGTAGAGGGGTGCAGGTAAGGGAAACAGTCCATAGCAGTGTAGGCAGGGAGCGGCAAAGCACCAAGGCTATGGTAGGCTATGGCCTACTCGCTGGGGCCCCCATACATAGGGTGCAGCTCATGCTTTCAACAGATCCATTCAGCCACACAATACTATGCTAAGCCCAGCTGTGGGCTAAGCGAGAACTATGCAGCCATTAGCCCAGTGTCACACACCCATGACAGAACCACTGCCAAGAAGCTACTCCCATGGGTGCATGGGCTTTCCAGGGACATCTAGATGCAAATAGTACCTACCACCCTGCTTTTCTTCACAATGCCACAATTTTATGTTATATTCATTTGCTTATTGCTGTATCTACCATCGGAATATAAATTTCATCAAACTTTTCTGTTCACTAATGTGCCTCGATGGCCTTGAATTGTGTCCGGCATTGGATGGAAAATACAGAAACATTTGTTAGTGTTTTGAGATTTTATTTTATTTTATTATTTATTTATTTTTTCTTGTTTCAGAACCTTTGTTTGTTTATTCACTCATTTTTTGTGGCTGGCTCAGCCCGCCCCGAGGGCAGGGCTGGTGCAGCATGTGGTGCCGGGTGTCGAACCGCAGTCCCTGAAGCCCCCCAAGCTTTCCCAAGCAGGCACTTTAGACCACTGAGCCATCTTGCTGGGACCCCTTGAGATTTTATTATGTAAACATTTTTAACTTTCTGTATTCCCAATATAATTGATCTATAAATTTTTTTTTTTTAATTTGTGAAACAAATTACTTTCTTTTTAGGAAAAATCAGAGCCTTTTATTATTGCTATTGATAGAGGGGAAAGAGATTCCTAAGTTGAAAGACATCTGGGACAAGTTCATGTTCTTTAAACCTGAAGAATGACTTTTAGGAACGATGAAGGTTGAGCAGAAGACAGTTATTCTGAAAGAAAACTCTGGCTTTTTCTAGGCCATAGAGACCTACTTAGAATATCATCCCTGAAGCCCACCCCTAGGGAGGTACAAGGACACATTAGTTAAATCTTTTGTCTCAAAGTCCGGCCCCCAGTGGGGTGCCTGTCCCTCCCACAGTTGTAAGGCATACTGTCTTCCATGCTGGCTTCTTTGAGTCCCCAGCCTCGTCTGACTCCCTGTAATAGCTCTGTCTAACTCAGTCCCCTACAACACTATCACAAAAGCTACATTTTCCCAGGGCTGGGAGCAGGTTGTGGCAACAGGAGTGAAGCTCCTCCCTCTTTCCAGTGAATGGATCTGGGAGCTTGTGATGATTACAGATTCCAGCAGGGACATTTTCTAGATGGACTGGTCCTTGTTGATCCACTTGGGCTTCTGCTATGGCTGATGCATTGTGTCAATCTGAAGTCTAGAAGCTTGAGTAACTCAGCTCTACATCCTGGGGTGTGAAGGCCTTGTTCATTGTGTCAACTTGTGAACTTCAGCAGGGGTCTGGGGCCTTACCTTGTAAACATCCTCAATTTGTGGAAGCAGAAGACACTGAGATGGTGGGCGGTGGCAGCCTGCGCACAGTGTAAGGGAGGAAGAGAGTCTTGAGCCCCCCATCTGCACACCCCAACTCCGCCCCCCCAATTCCACCCTTGCTCTCATTTCTTTTGCAGCCTTCTGCTGCCTTGAGCGGCTGCCCCTGCGCCACACCACCCTGCCTTGGAGCCAGCTGATTACACACTCCACCAACTGAGCTAAAGAAACCTTCCCCTCCTTAATTTTGGGTGTTGGGGGTTTTGTCTTATCCCTGCCCCTCCCCTGGGCGTGGCAGGGGGCGAGATCCTGCCCACACCTTCACCTGGCCAAGCACTGCCTGAAGTGCCTGAGAAGAGCCTGCCTGCAGCCCAGGAGTGTCTGCTACGGAGGCTGAGGAGCACCTGCAGCTTGCTCTTGATGGGTTGGGTCAGCGCAGAAAGTGGACGCATGTCACAGCTTTCTTCTTCCTCCTTCTGCCACGCCTCCAGAATTACCACACTTTCAGCCTGCTGGGGCAGCTGGAGGAGGTCGCTCTGCGCCTAGGTCACACTGGCTCTCCCTCTTCAAACAATGTAATCGTATGCTGGATCTTTGTTGAATAATGTGATTCCTATGTTCATAATTACATCCATGATTTTTAACTACATCCATTACATCATAAATTTTAAAATTATTCCTCTACAACAATTTGTGACATAAAAGTTTTAAGTACATTGTCAGAATTTTCAACCACTTTATGTCCTACCTCATTTGTAAAAAAAATATTCTTATCAACAGATGTATGGGTAGAATATGACTCTCCTGTTAAAAAGACAGACTTGAAAATGGATCCACCTTGAGAGTAGAATGTTTAGTGAAATAAACCAGAAATACAAGCTTAATATCTCATGGTTTCCCCTTGCAGAAGAAACCCAAGTATAAGGAAAGAGATAGTAACACTGTTGGAAGGAAGGAGCCAGATCTTTCTCCAAGGGAGGCCACGGAGGGAGGAAAGGGAAGAAAAAGGAACACATTATGTGCACCGTCTCCACACCCAAATATACACATGCACTAATAAATGAAAAAGAGAACATTTATCCCCTAGAGGCCCTTTAGAGTTTTTATGTTCCATCATTAATTGGACCACATAAGATGCAGTAGTATGAACAATGTTAAAAAATCACTCCCCACTTTTTTTTTTTTTTGTCTTTTTGAGACAGGGTCTCGCTATGCAATTCAGGCTGACCTTGAGCTCCCTTTGTAGCCCAGGCTGGTCCTGGTCTTGATCTTATAATGATCCTCCTGCTTCAGCCTCCTCAATGCTGGGACTACAGGTCTGTGTCACCATACCCAATCAATAAAACCCTTTTACTTGCTTTACAGGTATAAGATATTGTTACCATTTAATGTTTTCATACAGTTACTTAGAAAGTATTTTTAACCTGGCAATAGACATTTCATCTGTTTAAACAAAGCACATTTCCTAAGATTGCTGACAATTTATTCATAAATATTAAAACTTTAAATCATGAGGGCAAGTGCTCTCTAGACACTTGAACGTTTTCTCTTAATGTATCTTATTTGCTTGCATTTGGGGAAAGCTCATCACAAAATATTTGAACTTAAAATCTTGGGGAAAATCATTGAGATTAGTGTAGACTTTTTCCTGATATACAGTCTGCCTCTATTGGGACATGGTCTTCACGCAAAGTCATTTAGACCATTTAACAAGAGAGCAAACCCATTAAAAATATGCAAGCTTGTGGAAAACAAAATCTAGCAAACTAATTAAACCTATTAAGGCAATTACGGAGAAGTATAAATGATGCAAAAGTTATGTGGGGCTCGTCATGGTACCAATGACAAAAAGCCAACAGTTCCCATTTTTCTAAATAGAGATAAAGAGTATGGGTGATTAATTTCAGCACCATTGAGTTAATTTGTAATGAGTTAACAGCAGAAAACATTTCCGTGGGCATGTAATTATGGGAGAAGAGGGTTGTTTTATTACTTAGTGGTAATGCAGCTATTTGGAAAGGAATGCCTTAATAATCAAGAGCAAAACTTCAGCCACCTGTTGGCAAGCTTTTTGTAACAGTTTGTGGTCCCCAGTTGCACTCAACTCTCTGTAGTTTCCCATACTGTCCCGCATTTAAGAATATTCTCTGATTTTTTGTTTGTTTGTTTGTTTTTTTGGGCAGGGTCTCACTATGCCACGCAGACTTGTAGTAATCCTCCTGATTTCTCCCTGCCTAGTGCTGGGATTTCAGGCGTGCGCCACCATACCTGGACTCCATAGCTGGCTCAGTGTACCTGGGGTTGGGGCCCTGTGCCAAGAGGGTCGAGGGATTAAACCCTGGCCCCTGTGCTTAACTAAGCAAGTGCTTAGTCCACTGAGCTATACCACCAGCCCTTTGTTTGTTTTGAGACAAGATCTCACTATGTAGTTCAGGTTAGCCTTGAGCTCACTATGTAGCCCATGCTGGTCTCAGAGTCCCAAGGGCTGGGTTCACAGGATGCACCATTATGCCCTGCTGAGAATATTCTTGAAAGCTCCCTTATGTGTTTTCCTAGAACTGGGGGGGGGGGGGGTGAACTCAGGTCTTCGTGCTTGCTAGGCAAGCACTTATTCTAGGTGAGCTATCTCCCTAGGCCCCCCCCCCTTTTTTTTGTCTTTTTGAGACTATGCAGTTGAGGCTGGCCTTGAGCTCACTTTTGTAGCCCAGGCTGGTCTCGAACTCGCACCAATCCTCCTGCCTCAGCCTCCTGAGTGCTGTGATTACAGGTGTGAGCCACCACGCCCGGCTTCTTGTATGCTTTGATAGGTGATCAAGATGTTGTGATTGTTTTTCCCGAAGACAACTTTATTTATTTATTTTGTAGGATGGGGGTTTGAATTCATGACCTTGCACTTGCCAGGCAGGCACTTGTGCCACAGAGCTATATCCTCAGCACTCCCAAAGACAACTTTAGCCTTATGAACTAGTAATAGGAATTCAAACCTATTCTTTTAGGGGTACTGGTTATGATGCAGTGGGATTAAAAAAAAAAAAAAAAAAAAAAAAAAAACCTCATTAAAGAAGTATGCAAACTGTTGTGCTCAGGGAGATAGCTCAGTGGGATAAGCACCCGTCTGGCAAAGGCAAGGTTGTGGATTCCATCCTGGTACCCCTCAAAATTAAACAAAAAGAAAACCATGTTGCCCTGACAAAATATGTGCATATGAATTTTTGAGACACACTATTTTATACTTAAAAATCCCTGTAACAGCTTATAATCACCTGCCACAACATGCAGCATAAACACCTATCTTTACTCTTTAGACAAATGACCCAGGCAGAAAAATTAATTTCCCAATACTGTTTTTTCTTTTTTAAAATATGTTTTTGGTTGTTACAGGGTCTCACTACACTGCTTGGAGTCATAGTGATCCTTTTGTTCTCAGCCTCCCTAGCACTAGGATTACACACATGTGCTACCATGGCCAGACTCTGGCAGGCTCAGAATGCCCAGGGTAGGAGGCTGGGTCAGCATGTGGTACCAGGGATTGAACCCACAGTCGTTGCGCTTGCCTAAGCTTGTCTCAGCAGGCAAGTTAGTCTGTCAAGCTATCTTGCCTGCCAAAGACTTCTTAGAAAAACAAGAACACACATATCAGGTCTGGGCTCAACTTTCTTAAGTCCTTGTCTGATGCCGGGTGGTTCCAGCCAGTAGCCATGACACAATGAGATTATTTCTTCAGTCTTAGTTGTGTAATCAATTTCTTGGTTAGTTGTGCTTTGCGGCACTGCACACTGAGAAAGTGAACTTATAATTGTTCAGTAAATGATATCAAACCTGCAAAGTCAGCCAGTGCAGAGTGAGTGCGAAGGGAAGGGTGAGCACAGCGCATGCACATGGTAACATGTGTTAGCTCATCCCTCGTGCTCTGACCAGGAAATAGAGGCCGTCGACGGGACAGCTGGGGACTGCAGCATCTCACCACGCAGTGCTCACCTCAGAGCTAATCGCAGCAGCACGATTTAGTTGTTTGGATGTTGGATTAGTATTTGCCCCCTCCCCCACACACACACTTTGATGTACTCTTGAAAACAGTGTATGCATTTTATTTTATTTTTTTAACTTTGTTTCTATATGTTATAGCCGGCTCAGCCCACCCTGGGGGTGGGGCTGGCGCAGCATGTGGTGCCGGGGATCGAACTGCGGTCCCTGCAGTTGCCTGAGCTTGCCTAAGCAGGTGCTTTAGACCGCTGAGCTATCTCGCCAGCCCGGTGTATGCATTTTAATGGGCATATGTGGCATGACAGAAAGAAGTAGTGCAAGAAGATGAGTCAAATCTGAACATCACTGATGGCCTGCTTTACACTCACAAGATCTAGGATTTAGGAAACTCACTTGGAAAAGATCAAACTAATTAAGTTACTCTTACTCATTTGGCACAATATGCCCAGCATGGAATAAGGCTCCGGGATTCCACAGTCCATGGCCTGAATGGTGCAGTTCCTGCTCTGTCTTCGAGTTGCCTATCCCATGGAGTTCAGAACTGTAAGATGTTTTGGATGTCTGCTTCGAATTTCTTTTCCGGGCTGTCAACTCTTGCTACAAGCAAATTTCTTTTCAATCTTTTAATTGAGCTTGTTTCAAATCACAGATTTAAGTTTAGTAAAGGTGTGCGCATCAATACTTCTATACGATCAATAGTTAAATTACTAATTGGGAGAGAACTGACTAGAAGTACCACTCTTATCCAAGGAAGATGGCAGAAGTTACTGTACATGATTTGAATTTCACTGTTGTTAGAAAATGAATCGAGCTCCTGAGAAAACGTACAGAACAGTGAAGCCTTGAGGCCTTCTTTCTCTGCTATGGAAGAGAAAGGAAAATATGTTCAATTGAAAACTGAATGGTTTTCAATTGGGAGGGCTGGAGAGATAGCGCAGTGGGCTAAGCACCTGCTTAGGCAAGCGCAGGGACTGGAGTTCGATCTCCGCAGAACATACTCAGCCAGACCCACCTCCAGGCCCACTGAGCCAGCTACCGAGATTGGCATGGTGGCACATGCCTGTAATCCGGCACTGGAGAGACTGGAAATAGGAGGATCACTATGATTCTGATATGTGTAGTGACACCTTGTACCTAATTGTTATGGTTTATGTCTAGTTGTCCCCTCAAAGCCTCATGCAATCATGGCAGAGACTTCTGAAGTTTGAGACTTGCCTCATGATCCCTGGAATTATGTGTTTTAGTACTAATGGGATTATGGATCTGAGTATTTCTGGGATTATGGGTGTGGTCTGAGGCAGATAGGCTAAGGCAGAGAGCCTGATGTAATGTAAAGAGAGACAGACAGACTTGAGGCTGTTGCTCTCTGCTCCCTCGATTGGTCGGTCGGCTGCTTCTGTCGCGATTGTTGTTATTCTGCCGCTATGAACTGGATGCTCTCTGCCCTGTTCCACTTAGCTTTGGGCCAGCTAAATACGGACTGAAACCTCCAGTAACTGTGAGCTAAATAAACCTTTCCTTCCTTCATTTTGAGTGTCGGGTATTCATCCTGGAAATGAATGAAAAGCAAGTAAGAAACAAATACATTAAAAAACAAAACAAAACTTAGTGGGCAAGGTAGGCATAGTGGCAGTGCCTATAATCCTAGTACAGGGGTGGGAGGTAGGGGTGGGGGGGAGTGGTGGTGGTGACGCTGAGTTAGGGGGATTACAAACTCAAGCCCAGCTGGGACAACTTGCCAATGTAACAAGACCTGGTCTTGAGAGGAAAGGTCTGTAGCTCAGCATGACATCTTAGCTTTACTTCTCTGTGCTAAGAAAACATCGTTAGATATTGGCTTCAGATTATTCAAATCATGGAAATAACAGAGTTTCAAGACAGAGAAAATTAATATCCTGAGAAATCCTTCTGACTCATCCGCTAAAAAATAGGTAACAGGTTCTAAAACATTTACATAGATTTAATTACCACAAACTGATCTAGAAACAGGTATAGCAATGGAGAAAGTTCCCAGAAAGTCACATTAGACAAGGGGAAATAAACAGATAGTACAGATAGATTCTTAAATGGCAGGAGGGGGTGCAATTGATTATCTTACTTTAAGGCTGTTACTTAAATAGAATATGATAGTATTGACTATAAGAACTTTGTCTATGGAAAAGCAAAGTGCCAATAGTATTGCAATATGAGCTACATATGTCATTTAATATTTTCTAGTGGCGACTTTGCATAATAAAGAATTTGACTTTGCCAAAAGAGAGGCTTAGATTTTTGTCTCTGTTTGCAAGAAGTAACCTACATTATACTTGACAGGGCATCTTTATTAGGTAGTGGAATGTCACAACAGACCTGAAAGAGGGCCCACTCAGTGCTGCACAGGTGACTGTGCCAGAAAGACCCACTGTGTGATTTAGGAGGCGGGCTCAGGGTCATAAAACTATCAGTCAACTTAGATGTTGAGTATAACCTTGTGAGCAATCAGGTAGTCCGTTATGCCTAAGCAGTGAAGTTTCCATAAAACCCTGGACACATGCATTTAAATGAACTCGCCTGGCTGGCTATGCTGTGTATTGGTACACAATGGTGGCAGGGGATAATGTGTTGAGGACAAGAGCAGATTCACCTTGGAGCCTTCCAGCTGCCCCCTGGGCCTCTTTGCTTGGCTGACTACAATGTGTACCTATTTCCATTGGTAACACATAGCCAGGAGTAGAACAGTGTTCCTTGGGATCCTCCTAGGGACGTGGAGGGATGCAGGGTGGTTTTGGTGGAACTCTATGGACTTGGAGTTTGTGCTAGAAGTGAAGGTGGTTTCTGCCTAGCTGTTGTTTCTGGACTCTGTCTCCTTGTGACTGCAGAAGTCTTGGTTCAGAGCAGCTTTCCTCTGCCAGGTTTTTCTGTCACGCCTTCCTGTCTTGGTCAGCTGTAGGCTAAATATGTGAGAAAACAAAAATCTGTCTTTGAATCTGTGTGTGTGTGGAGTATCGGCTCACACCAATGAGAGATGAGAGGAGCTGTGATCAGCTTTGGTAGCAGAGAAGTGGGACCATTGTGGCAAGGCCCCCTGTGTTTTGGAAGCTGCTGGAACTGGCTGATGGGAGAAATTCTCGATGTTTCAGAGATGCTGGCTAGAGAAGCAGCCCTGGAATGCTGTGAGATGAGCTCGGCGAGAGAATCTGGCTGGGGCTTAGAAGCAGAATGCAAATATAAATGCAAATGGCAACGGCCAAGCTTAAGAGGACTCCACTGGTACTTGGACTCCGGGCCAGATGTATTATGTTTATTTTTATTTTTATTTTATTTTATTTTATTTTTTTTTTTTTTGAGACAGGGTCTCACTATGCAGTTCAGGCTGGCCTTGAGCTCACTTTTGTAGCCCAGGCTGGTCTTGAACTTGCACTGATCCTCTTGCCTCAGCCTCCCGAGTGCTGGGATTACAGGCGTGCGCCACCACGCCCGGCTCCATATTATGTTTAAAGAAAAAAGTGTACATGCTGAGATGGCAGTTGAGACTGGGTGTGGTGGCACACGCCTGTAATTCCAGCTCTTGGGAGGCTGGAAACAGGTGGATCACTAGGAGTCTGATCTAGTAGTGAGACCCTGAACACCCTGTAGACCCTTCCCTAAAAAACAAAAAGAGTGTATTTTGCTCATGTCCCAAGACTTCAGAGAAAATTGAGGTTAAGGGTTGTGATTAATTAATCTGGTTAGAGAAAATTAGATTCATTAATGTGGTATAGAAAATTTCAAAGAAGCTCAGTGTTGTGGCTGTGGTAGGAATGCAATGCTATCTTGGTTCATGAACTAGATTCTTTCCATGATTTGGATCCCAAGCTGAGTCAGACAAAAATTAAATCTACTGCAGTGGGTAGGTCCCATGTTGACCTTGTGATGACATTCGATGTTGTTTGCACACATTCCAGTTTGGAAACAAAACCCTGGAGAGAACGGAGCTCATGAGCTAAAGTAGTGCTGTATTAGTGGCAGCGTTTAGCCTGCCTACATTGAAAGGCAAGAGTGAATAGCACAGTAAGGCCAGGATATATAATTTTAAAAGTCATTTCATAATTAAGTTGCCGTTACAATTTGTGTCTAGTTGTCCCCCCAAAGTCTTACATAGTTACAGGGTGGATTTCTAGAGTTTGTGATTAATTCATGATTCAGTGCTAGGATTATGGGGATGAATGCTACACCGGGCCTGGGGCAGAGAGCCTGAACGCAACAGAAGGGAGACAGACGTGCTCTCTGCGGCCATTGTTGCCCGTACTCCTGCCTCTTGCTCTTGCTGTCTTGCTCTTTTCTGCTGCCACGAATGCTGCCTCTGCTGTGAGCCACTCTGTCTTGGCTAGATCTGCCTTGGATCCAGCTGAGCCTGGACTGAAACCTCCACAAACTGTGAGCTAAACAAGCCTTTCCTGCCTTCATTTTGTGTGTCAGGCATTTGATCCCAGCAATGAGAGAAGAGTAACTGAGACAGGTGTGATTAGGGCTTGTCTGAGGTTATGCTAAATGGAAACATGACTCCCCGGCTCCAGGTACAGGGGAGGCCTCCATAGTACTATGGTGCTGTGACGCCCCAGGGTGAGCTTACATCAGCTGAAGACGTCCTGGTTCCATGAGGAACACACCCGGCAATTAGGAAAAAGGTTTCACCTTGAGGAAAACACCAACTTTCTTTCTTTCTTTCTTTTTCTTTCTTTCTTTCTTTCTTTCTTTCTTTCTTTCTTTCTTTCTTTCTTT
>PVJA010050672.1:0-12899 GCA_004027025.1 Myocastor coypus | reverse complement strand
TATGGCTTGAATCAGTTTAGGACATCCATACTTCCATGACAGTATACCTGAAGACACTCACAAAAGGAATCTTCAAAATTGCTTCGGAAAGTGGCAAGAACAATAGAATAAGTATGTTTGAAGCTAGGGGGATTTTTTTTTTGGTCTTTTTGAGACAGGGTCTCGCTATGCAGTTGAGGCTGGCCTTGAGCTCACTTTTGTAGCCCAGGCTGGTCTTGAAGTTGCACCAATCCTCCTCCCTCAGACCTCCCAAGTGCTGGGATTACAGGCATGCGCCACCACGCCTGGCTGCTAGGGGGATTTTTTGAGATGGATTAATGATAATGTCTTATACTGTAATATATTTTTTTTAAAAGAATTTTTATTTTATTTTTATTTTTTTTTTCTTGTTTCAGAACTTTTGTTTATTTATTTTTATGGCCGGCTCAGCCTGCCCTGGGGGAGGGGCTGACGCAGCATGTGGTTCTGGGGATCGAACCGTGGTCCCTGCAGCTGCCTAAGCTTTCCTAAGCAGGCGCTTTAGACCACTAAACCATCCTGCCGAGCCCTTATACTGTAATACATTTAAAAAAACCTTCACTATATTTGTTGATCACATCCCATAGTAATACAGTACAGCATTTTGCTTACCTGATTCCATATAGTAGGCAAAGCTTGGATGATGGGGGAAAGACAGTTTTGTGTTTCTTAAGAATCACTTGGGGTTTGAACAAAGTGATGCTGGGCATGGTGGGCATGCCTGTAATCTGAGTTCTTGGGAGGGTGGGACAGGAGGATTGCTGTGATTTTGTGAGGCCAGCCTGGTTTCATAATGCATTTAAGTCCAGCCTATGCTACATAGCAAGATGCTGGCTCAAAAAGCCAAACTGAACCAAACCAGAGAAGTGGTATGAGCATTTCAGAAGTAAATGAAATAGCAGAGAGAGGGAAGGTATCCGTGGAATAAAAATTAACAAACTTTTTTTTTTTTTTTTTGTCTTTTTGAGACAAGGTCTCACTATGCAGTTCAGGCTGGCCTTGAGCTCACTTTTGTAGCCCAGGCTGGTCTGGAACTTGCACCGATCCTCCTGCCTCAGCCTGCCGAGTGCTGGGATTACAGGCATGCACCACCATGCCCGGATTTCTTTCTTTCTTTTTTTTTTTTTAAATTTAAAACTTTATTTATTTATACTATGGCTGGCTCAGCCTGCCCTGGGGGTAGGGCTGGTGCAGCATGTGGTGCCAGGGATCGAACCGCAGTCCCTGTGGTTGCCTAAGCAGGTGCTTAGACCACTAAGCTATCTTACCAGCCCCAACAAACTTTTTCATAAAGAACCAGATAGCAAATATCTTAATTATTGCAAGCAAGTCTTATAGTGTCTTTTGTAACTAAATCAACTCTCAGTGTAGGATAAAAGTGCTGCAGATAATATGCAAATAAGTATAGCTAAGTTTCAATAACATTTCCTAGTTATTTTTATTTATTTATGTTTTTTTTTGTAGTACCAGGGATTGAAGTCAGGATCTTATGCTTGCCAGGCAAACACTTATTCCACTGAGCTATCTCCCTGGCCCCCAACATTTCTTTTTTTTTGCGGGACCTGGGTTCAAACTCATGACCTTGCACTTGCCAGGCAGGCACTTGTGCCACTGAGCTATCTCCCCAGCCCCCCTCCCCCAACATTTCCTAATTTTATGTAGTTTTTCATGTCATGAAATATCCTCTTGAAGCCGGGTGTGGTGGCGCACGCCTGTAATCCCAGCACTCGGGAGGCTGAGGCAGGAGGATTGGTGCGAGTTCGAGACTAGCCTGAGCTACAAAAGTGAGCTCAAGGCCAGCCTCAACTGCATAGCGAGACCCTATCTCAAAAAGACAAAAAAAAAAAAAAAAAAAAAAGAAATATCCTCTTGATTTGTTTTCTCCATTCAGTAGTGCAAAACACAGTCTTAGTTTGTGGGTTGTACAAAACATGATACTCTGGATTTGGCCTGTAGACTGTGACTTGTTGACCCTGACATGGATCATAGAAGGACAGGAATCAGAAAGGATTTGTAAGAGTACCTTGGAAACCAAGCCCAGAGGTCCCAGTTAAGGTGACTGAAAATGGAAGATGGTTTTCTAGATTGTTAAATTCAGTTTTTGTTTACTGATTGTGTGTTTGGGAAAGGAGTACTGGGCAGTAAACCCAGGGTTTCATGCATTCTAGGGAAGTGCTGTAACATGGAGATGTAACCCAGTCTCCAGTTAGCTAACATTTGGTTTTGAATTTTTTCGTTTATTTTCATGAGAAAAATTGATGTAGGTTTTTTTTTTTTTTCTTTTAAAAATTTTAAAAATGTTACTTGGTATAGGATCTCACTATGCAGCTTGGACTCGTATTGATTCTCCTGATTCAGCCTCCCCACTGCTGGGATTATAGGTGTGCCCCACTACGCTGGATTTCAGTGGCCAGTATGGTACGGGCCAGCACGGCATTTGGTACTGGGGATTGAACCTGGGTTGTTGGACTTGCCAGGCAAGTGCCTAGACCACTGAGCTATCTCCCCAGTGTCTGTCTCTGTCTCTGTATGTCTTTCACTTTCTCTCTCTGTCTTATATGTCATATCTGATATGATTTGTCTGTCATGGTAATAGAAGCTTCATTAACTAAATTAGAATATACTCTTTTTCAGTTTTCTTCCTGGAAGCATGCAGAGATTTGAACATGTCCTACAGAAAAAGAAAAGCAAGTGTTACAGTCCTAGTACTCATCATGTTGCTGTTCCCAGGTTCTTGTGCATGACAGCTGTGGGATGAGACTGGCAAGAAGGCAGCAGCATGATGATTTTCTTGGAGGGAACAGGCTTTCAGTGGCAGAAGGAAAGTGGCATGAGCACAGAGGGCATACAGTGTAGGGGTTTAAATGTTCCACCTGCTTTTGGATGCCTCCCGAGGGTGTCTCCTAGAGCATGATTGACAGGGTGTTGAGTCTTTTTAACTGCATCTTTTGCCTTGGTCCTTTCCCTTAATTCACTCTGTTGTAATTGTGTGCATAATTGTGTGCAGTCTATATGCAAGAACTCCAGAGGGGAATGAACTCATGTACCTGAGCTCCAGAGGAAGAAAGCTTATACTAGGTTATGTGGGGAGCTTATACTAGGTTATGCTTATGTATTTCAGTTTGAAATTTTCCAGGGCAGATTTGGGATCTTTATTCTCCTTGTGCTGGTCACTTTGTAGTAAGCCCTGGGTCAACATGTATTGCTCAGGTTCAGTGAGTGGAGGAGGGTGTGTCTTGTCACAAATTCAGACTAGAGAGGTTCACTTGAGATTTCGGCAGCCCAAATAAGAAATGCAAAGCTGTAGGAATGTCTGAATGTGGCTTTATTTTTAGGTGCTGCTTAGCCCCACATAGTAGCATGTCAAGTCTGCAAGCCTCTAGGGTGCCTGCCAGCCCTCATGGCAGTCCAGCTTATATATACGGGTCTATATAATAGTGGTTATGTGTCAGTAACAGCCTTAGTTATATAAGCTATACTGCCCAGCGTTGACATTGGTTATATCAGTATTTACACTGGCACTGGCAAGGTGTACCTGCACTGAAATCTTGCTGATTTGACTTAAATGTACATTAGCTCCTACCAGCCCCAGTGTGACCCAAAATGACAGAATGAAGCCATCTCAGGTTTCATTTTTCTCTACACAGTGGTCCTGCAGCAAGTAGAGGGGAGTAGACCCCTGTCTGTATTAATTGCAACAGTATTAGAAATGGGGCCTCTGAGTGGTGTTTAGGTATTCAGGTCTCCACTCTCACAAATAGATTAATGCCAATTAAAACAGAGCTTGAGGCAGTGAGTTGGGTCTCTTTATATAGTTTTGAAAACCAGAGTAAAGACCAGTGTTGTTATCCAGTTGCAAAAGCCTTGGAATTGTGTCTGTGCCACAGGACTTTGGAAGCTACAACAGTCCTAGATTTCAGGATGTATTAGACAGGCAGAAACTTGGTGCAGGGGCATAGTCCCACAGAAATTCCCCACTAGGGCACTGGCCAGCAGAACTGGGGTCAGAGCTACTGCAGAGACCACAGCACCCACCAGTGTGCAGTTTTACCACTTAGAACCACAGGCACAGAACTCCAGCCAGTGAAATCTGTGGCATGGCTTGTATCCAGCAGAGCCGTAGCGACAGAACAGCTTTGACCCTTAGGAGTTTTGTCCCCTGTCTTATCTGGAAGATAGGGTGTGGAATTAAGGAAGATTATTCTGAAATTTTATGATATTTAATATTGTTTTCCCTGCTGGGTTTGCTTATCCTCTTGTATTATCTCTCCCTTTTGGAATAGAACTATCTTATACCTGTCCCACCATCACATTTTTTTTTTTTTTTTTTTAATAAATAGATAACTTGTCCTGATTTCATAGGCTTACATCTGAAGGGAATTTGCTTCAGGATGAATTGTGGTTGTGAGTCTCACCCTTTTCCCATTTTTTCTTTCATGTGGGATTCATGGTATATTCTTAGGTGGGCTTCAAACCTATATTCAACCTGCCCTCCTGCCTTTACCTCTTAAACACTTGGAATTACAGAGCCTGCCAACTGTGTCTGGCTAATTTCCTGTATGATTTCTTCTTCGACTGAGTTTTTATATGTATGTATGTATGTATGTATTTGTATTTGTATTTTAGGGAAGGGTCTACAGAGTGTTCAGGGTCTCACTATTAGATTGGTCTTGTGGTGGTCTGGCCTGAGGTTTTTTTTTTTTTTTTTTTAAGATAAGGTCTTGCTTTGTAGTTTAGGCTGTCTTTGAACTCAACTATATACATATATATAGCCCAGGATGGCCTCTTACGCATGATAATTGTTTTGCTTCAGCCTCCACAGTGCTGGGATGAGAGGTGTGTGCCACCATACCCAGTGTAGGTTATGTTAGTTTTCAAGTTGAGAATTTTTCAAAAATCTATTATTTCCTAAATTACGTTAATAAGGAATTTTTAAAGAAAACCACAGTATTGTTATCCAAACTTACTTTAAAAAAGCAATAGTTCAAAAGAAGGACAGTTTAAAGGAACTCAGGAAGGATCACAAAGTGAGATCTGTGTCAGGTAATGTGGTCAAAGGCCAGGAGAGTGCCAGGTGTGATGATGCACGCTTGTACTGAGGCAGGAGGATCAGTGCAGGTTCAAGACCAGCCTGGGCTACAAAAGTGAGCTCAAAGTCAGTCTGAACTGCACAGCGAGAGCCTATCTCAAAAAGACAAAAAAAAAAAAAAAGCCAGTAGAGTGAGAGCGAGACAAGAAGAGGAGACAGGTGCCAGCGGGGGCAAAAGAAAATTAAATGAAATATGGAGCTGACTGAGAAAGACAGGATAGTAAGGGAAGATTGTGTTGCATTAGACTAGACACTGATCATGCCATGATAGTGAAGATTGAGAGAGGGTGTCATACACTTAGAGTGGAACATTCTAGTTGCCTGGAATGATCCCTGAAGCTTCTCTGTGTAAAATTAAGTAGTAGAGGGGATGGCTGTTTCTGCCAGTACCATGAGGATGTACAGTAGAAGGAAGTAATAAGTAAGTTTATGATTGAGAGGACTTTTGTCTTGCTGGTTGTAGTGGGGAAGAAAGAAGATTAACACTTCACTATACTTCTGTGTACTGAGCTTTTCCATCTAAGCTTGGACACGTTGTTTGATGTGGTTCCTAAAGTATCCTATGTGGTATTTCTTTCCAGTTACAAATGAGAAATATGGAGTTTGGTTATGAGTAATATGCTCAGAGCCATGTAACTAGTCAGTAGAAGTAGCATTTGAATAGAAAGTTTACCCAACTATAATCAAAGTTCTTCCCACTGGGTTTGTAAATTCATGAGTTCATGCTACTCAGTGTCCCAGCCTACTGCTGTTTATTTTTGACCTTCTTGTATCACATGCTATATGTTGTATGATGTAACCAGGGCATCTCTGGACCTGTTCTTTTAAAAACAACAACAACAAACCTTTTGATTTTGTGCATGAAGTCCTCAGAAATAATTGCTTTTCTTTCTCTCTTTTCTTCTCTCTCCCTCCTTCTCCTTTTCTCTCAGACAGGGCCTTGAACTCCTGGGCTCAAGCAGTCTTCACACCTCAGCCTCCTGAGTGTTAGATGCTAAGATTGCAGACATGCCACACTACATATGGTTAGAAAATAGTTTTAAGGACATAGAGTTTGAAGATTTCATCTGATAAATTGGGAGAATGTTGTGAAGTTTCTGTGATAGTCTGTTTGTAGATTCTGCTATGAGTATTATTTTGTTGAAATTCATATGTTGCTTACATTGCATAATATTGTGCAAAAATTTTTATTTTTTAATTAGGATGAAGCATGGGGAACAAACATTTATTTTACATTCTGTTTTCTTTTTTATCTTTTAGAGACAGGTCTCACTATGCAGTTCCAGGCTGGCCTTGAACTCACTTTTGTAGCCCAGGCTGGTCTTGAACTCACACTGATCTTCCTGCTTCAGCGTCCCAAGTACTGGGGTTACAGGTGTGTGATATCATGCCCAGCTTACATTCTGTTTTCTTACTACCTGATGACATTCTGTTGAAACTCACAGGTCATGAGCTATATTGCATGAATTTGTGATAGCATTTTTTTTTCATGCAGTAA
The DNA here is from genome assembly GCA_004027025.1 of Myocastor coypus. NCBI lineage: Eukaryota > Metazoa > Chordata > Mammalia > Rodentia > Myocastoridae > Myocastor > Myocastor coypus. The sequence goes on along the minus strand of PVJA010050672.1, from coordinate 6,294 downwards.
AAATACTTACTAAAGCTTACCCTAAATGGTAATGGTAAAATCAGTGCAGTTGAATTATATGTTGTGTTTTAGCATTTAACAAAGAAGTGTGGAACATGGCATTTTGAACTTGGAAGTGCTTTCCACCAGTTTTCTGCTTCTCCCTATTACCTCCTTATCCAGCCATTAAGCAGTGAGTAGTTTCAGACTAAGTAGTAGGATGTCTGTGACAGTTGGACCTTAAACTCTGTAGTGTGTGACTAACTGATCTGTGTACTTCTCACAGTGATTGAGGAGCTTCATAGCATAGCTTTGATTTTGTATGTTTCTCTGGCTGTTTGGGTGCAGTCTCTACATAGTGTTTTTTTAGATATATCTATTTATCTATCTGGCACTTATGCCATGAGCTATATCCCCAGCTCTTTAGCAGTATTTTTAAAGCACTAACCTACTTGTCTGCTGCATAGGGTATATGCATTCTAAAGCATATGCAAGAGAAGCCAATTTACAGCTGTCACTTGAGAGTCTGTTGATAAATCTTAGAAGAGTTAACTCAGTTGTATGGAGTTTCATGAAGAAGGAATTAAGTGTGGTTGTGAACCTTGAGGTCCTTAAGTGTGGTTGTGAACTTTGAGGCCAAGAAGATAGCTCCGAAGAATAAGCACTTGCCTGGCAAGCACAGGGGCCTGAGTTCAATCGTCGGTACCATAAAAACAACAACAAAAACTCCCCTAAAAATCCAAACCTTATAACTGAACTTCATGGGAGTAGGATAGACCGGGGTGGAACATGGGGTGGGGGGAGACGAGTTAGTTCTTAGTTTTTCTCTTTTCTAAGACAAAATACCTAACACACACAAATTAAAAGAGGAAAGATTTATTTAGCAAACAGTTTGTAGAGGTTTCAGACCTTAGTCAGCTGCCTCCAAGGCAGGTTGGTGTGGCAGGAAAGATGGGGAGTCAGAGCAGGCAGAAGGCAGCTAGCAAGCAAGCAAGCAAGGCTTTCTTTTTATTTCATCCAGGATCCCACCCACCTTTCAGATAATGCCCCCCACACCCACGATAGGTTACCCTTAATCCAAGCATCACACACCCTAATTCAGCTACCTTCAACAATCCTCACCTATGACTGCATGAGGGCTTGTGGGGGCCATCTAGATATAATCGTAACAGGGGTTAAGGTTAGCTATATAGGGTGAGGGATGTGGGGACTGGGTGAGTGATATACCAGTTGGAGGGGCTGTGAGAACCAGGCAGACTGACCAGCCATAGGATAACTGGTTTAATATGAGAAACAGACTTGCTGTTCTTAGCTGTATGTGGGATTCCCATAGAGTGGCTTTGAAATTCTGGATCAGGTGGTACTGTTCCAGACAGGCTGGCAAGCAGAAATACTGAAATTGAATATTTGATATTGCTTATGACAGAAGATCTCTGCCCATCTTTCTTACTATTGCCTGTCTGTATATTATTCTTGTGTTCCGGCTTCTTCTCTGCATAGTGCCTTTCATGTCTTTCTTACTGAGATTCTGTTTTATGCCAGATCTAGGACAGTCTGGTAGAATTCTGGGTGTCCAGTGAACCAGTGAAATTTGCATGTCAGATGAGCAGCAAATTTTTTTTTCTTCAGTCTATACTTAAATATTGCAGGAAATACAATGTAGTAAATTGAATGTTGTGGCAGATCTGAGCCAGAGAAGTAGGAGAGAGGAGGGACCAACTGGAGAGCCAGGAAAATGTCACTAAGCAGATGGCATTGGAGCCAAATTCTAAAGTGACATTTCTCTGGCAAGAAGGTGATAAAAGACTTTCAGGAAGAGGAGGTAGTAGGAACGAAAGTATGGATATTTGAAAGTGGATGGAACCAGGCATGGTAGCTCATGCCTGTAATCCCAGCACTTGGGAGGCTGAGCCAGAAGGATCGTTTCAAGTTTGAGGCTAGTCTGGACTACTTAGGTTTAGTCTGAATTATATAATGAGACCCTGTCTTCAAAAACAAAATGAAAGTGGCTATGCGTGTGTGTGGCATGGGAAATGAAGTGGGTTACTTGTAATTATTAAGGGTGGTTCCAGAAGTGGTTGGCAGGTGGAATGGCAACCTGATGGCGGAGACTACTGGACAACCAACCTGAATATGGTTGGCATCATCCAGGAGTGTGGGCCTAGATGGAACAAAAGTTGAAAAAAGAGGATATCCATCAGCACAGGCCATCTGACTCTTTCTGCTTTCTGGCTGCCATGGGGTAAACAGCCCTTCTGCCATGATATTTCTGATTTGCTTCTGGCCCCAAACCGCTGGAGCTAGCTGATCATGGACTATGAAACCTTGAGCTAAACTAAACATTTTCTCCTTTAATTAGGTCAACTTTCCCAGGGATTTTCATCATAGTGACAAAAAGCCAACATGGACAGATGGGTTGGAATTGTGATGTGAAGGACTGTGAATCATTGCTAAAGTGTTTGACCTCAGGCAGTGATGTATTATCTGACAGCAAGATGACCTGGTCAGAAATGTCTTATTACAGTCTGGAGAAACAGCTGAAGTGAGTAATGCTTGAAGGCAGGGAAGGTTCTGGAGTCTGTAATGGTTGACCTCTCCTGTGATGTTCAAAGGGGCCAAGATAGACTTGCAGGGCTACTGGGTATAAGGAGAAACTGCCAGCAGATGAGGAAGTTCATTTGGGCTTCCAGAATCATCTTTATTATTTACAAGTGGAAGGTAGAATACACCAGGGTCTTCTATAGTTTGATAGTGTCCTGTTGCATCATCGTTCAGTATCCGTGTGTGTGTGTGTGTGTGTGTGTGTGTGTGTGTGTGTGTGTGTGTGTGTGTGTCCCAGTTCCTTGAGATGAGGAAGAAAACGTAGAGTGACCCATCTGTGGGAAGCAAACATGGCTTTTGTTCAGCCATTACAATTTCTTGCTTCACTTGTGCATTTGCCCGCTGTGGAATTTTTGGGCTCACCCTTTTTATGTAGATCTGATGAATACAACTACATCTTAGGGTAACAGGACTGAATGAAATGATATACACAGAGTTTGCAGGACTGCAATCAACTATCAGCATATAGCTGGCTCCCAGGATTTAGTTTCTCTTCTACCTTTCTTGCCAGTGAGGTTTCAAAGGACAGAACAATTGATTTTGAAACCTATGGGCACTGCAGAAATGTGTGTGTGTTGAGATGTGATAAACAGTGAGGTCTTTATGGTTCCTTCTCAGATTTTATCTTATATATCAGAGAATTCCCTTGTTTTAGCTTTCCAGCCTTTCCTAAGAAATATGGTTGGGAATCTGGGAGAATAACAAGCCCTGTACATAGGCATTTCCTTGGCTTTAAGCCCTGCCATCTGCTGGTGCTTGGCTTTTGCAGCTCAATCAATTGTACAGATGAGATCCTAATTCCCTATTTATATGACACGATACAGAAAGACAAAAAAAAAAGAAAGACAAACCTTTCCTCCCAGTTTGAAGCACTCAACTTATTTCAAGGTTTCTGGGCCTCAGCTCTATTGTTACTTTATTCTTCATGGTGCTGGGTGTTGAATCCATGGCCTTACAACATACCAAACATGCTCTCTGCTACTTACCCACAACTCCAGCTAACAATATTGTTATTTTAAGCTATACAATTCTTTTTTGTGGGGAGGGAGGTCTTCCTGTGTATTTGTTTAGTGGCATCCTGGCCTTTTCACACTTAGGGTCAGTATTTCCTCCCTTTTGCCTAGTTGTGACAACCAAAAATGCCTGCTTAGAATGCTAAATGTTCCCTGGTGTGCACAATTGCCCTTTACCCTATTGAACACTACTGCTTTGTACTCATAAGAAAAAATGAACTCTATAGCATTTTAAATTCATTTTTAACCTAACCAAGGAAGTGTTTGTTGAAAAGTATTTTTTAATAAACTGAATTTGAATTTAATCTGTTTTAACTTGTTTAATGTAGAAAGACTTCCCTGTGCCATTGTCAAAACAAATTCTCAAGTCTAGAATTCTGAACTATTTAAAAAAGCATTTATTTTTCATATTGCTACACTTGACTCATCAATGAAATACAAAAGAAAATGTTTAATTTTATATTTTGGATCAAAATCTGTTACAAATGTTTAAGCAGTTGTCTTTAATTAAAGCATAGTTGGAAGTTAATTCTGTGAATACAGTATTGTGCAAGTTTGCAACTGCCTGCCAAAAGTCTGAGCATAAAGTCATGGGTTGAAGGAACCCTGAATAAAATTCTTGGGCCCGGCGGGATGGCTCAGTGGTCTAAAGCACCTGCTTGGGATAGCTTGGGCGGCTTCAGGGACCATGGTTCGATTCCCTGGCACCACATGCTGCGCCAGCCCTGCCCTCGGGGTGGGCTGAGCCAGCCATAAAAATGAGTAAATAAACAAATAAAGGTTCTGAGACAAGAAAAAAAAAAAAAAAATTCTTAAAAAAAAAAAAAAAATTCTTTTTTTAAAAAAATAAATATTCAAAAATCTTGGATGAGGAGTTGACCAGAGGGTACTCAGCATTTTTTGCACCCTGCCATTTTGAACTTTGGGAACCAATTTGCTGTGCACTAAATCTGGAGAAATAATTTGTGTACTGAAGCCAGAAATTCTTTCAGGCTGTTCTTTTCCAGCACTGTCATTTATCTGGAATGTTAAAAATTGTCAGTAGTTTCACAGCCTTTTCCCCAACTTGCATTAAAAAGAGAATCTCCAGAAATGGATCTTAGAGGTCTTGGTGTACAATGAGGCTGCTTATTCTGTCATTGTTACTCTTTGAAAAAGAGTTACGTGGTTTTGTGTCTGAGAAATTCATAGAGCTTCTAATTGTTTCTAAATATTTTCTTGTATTAAATCTTATGCAGTAATTGAGAGAAATCCTAAATTAATGTGAGTAGGCTTTTGTATGGCTAAAACAAGTGGAAGAGTTTTATGCCAGCTGTGGAAATTTAGTGAATTAGGAAGACCCTCATTTAAAAAAAAAAAAAAAAAAGGCTGGGAGTGCAGTTCAGTGCAAAGGCCTTGAGTTCACTTCCCATTTCCCTGACCCAGATTTCTTGACCCCATATTTAAATGACCATTGCAACATTAACAGAAATGTCTCAGCCTCTTACTTCATCACAAAACCAAATATTTGAATTTTTTTATCTTTTCTTTAAAAAAAAAAACCCTATTTATTTATTTATTTATTTGTTTATTTAATTTTATGGCCAACTCAGCCTGTTTTGCGGGTAGGGCTGGCGCAGCATGTGGTGCCAGGAATTGAACTGCAGTCCCCGTGGTTGCTTAAGCTTTAGACCACTGCACCATCTCACTGGCTCCTACTCAGCTTTTCTCTCGCTGTACTGCATTTTAACTTCATTCATTCATTCATTCATTCATTCATTCATTCATTCATTCATTCATATTATGGCCAGCTCAGCTGGCCCTGGGGGTGGGGCTGGCAGAGCATGTGGTGCCGGGGATGGAACCCTGGTCCCTGTGGTTGCCTAAGCTTGTCTAAGCAGGTGCTTTAGATTACTGAGCTATCTTGCCAGGCCCCATCTACTACATTTTGATTTGAATTCTGTTCTTTATTGGATCGCATTGGTCCTGCTTGCCTTCATTTCCTTGTTACTAAAGGGTCATTTGAGCATGGCTGATGAGTATGGCCTTTCTCCTGTGGCTTCATCTCTAAGCCCCTTCCCCATGTGGCCAGACAGAAAGCATTGTGAGGGCTGAAATCAGACAAGTGCTGCTCATTCCTTTTGTGGTGATAGCTGTTTAAAGGGGTGTGCTCACCTAGAGTAAAGAACACTGGGTTGCATTCTCTTCTAGGATAGAGGTAAAAGCAGAGAACAGCTAAATTTGAAGGTCATCTTTTCTCACCCATAATTTGTATAATTTGCAACTTTTTTTTTTAATTTGCAACTATTGTATTAAATATATTAAACAAAAAATAAATATATTAAGCAGTCTTTAAAAATAAGAAATACTGTTAATAAAAGTAAGTATTCAAATCTTTTACTTTTTGTTTATTTTTTTATTTTTTGGTGCTGAGGACCAAACCCAGGACCTTTTGTTTCCTAGGCAAGCACTATACCAGTGAGTGAAATCCTCACCCAGCCTCCATGCAAGCGTTTTAAAGTTGTGTATCCTTAGTCAGTAGGCATTGAAGTTTTTAAGCAATAGTGAATTCTTGCCTAACAATCCTAACTGTTACACCTCAGAAAAACCTTAACTCCTTCTCTGTCCTTTCTGTTTCTTCTATATGTACAGTGTTTGGGACAAGACAAGGCTCAGATTTTCCCTCTGAGTAGTCCTTGTTTCTTTCTTTTTTTTTTTTTTT
>PVJA010050671.1:0-13167 GCA_004027025.1 Myocastor coypus | reverse complement strand
ATTTTTTTTTTTTTTCTTGCTGGGTGATCAAGGGCAAGTCGAAGCAAGACCTGTATAACAAAACATTCAATTTTTTGTATCTTCCAGGGTCAAATCCCCTCAGGATTAAGTTTGGGACCACATAAAGTACTTTGTAGAACTGTTGTTAGTGTCAGCCTTTGGGACAAGTCACGGCCATTGCTTGGCCAGTTTGCTTTCTGTGAAAGCCTGACAGAATGTTTTTCTCTGGGTGACTCTCCTTAGACGCACCACAGTTCATTCATCCCTTTCCTCTGAGGTCCCATAATCTCCTTGACCAGGAAATTTGAGACACCTCTGAGTTATAGGATATTACAGCACAGGTTTTCTTATATCCTGAGTCCTTATTGACCTTGAAGGGCTAGGGCCAAAATATTGGCTATCCTCATAGCCCTTCTTTTTCTCCAATTTTCAGTCTGTTAACTTACATTCTTAACCCTCCAGCAGAAAAGCTTTCTGATACTATTACACTATAGCATAGGTACTTGAGCTTATCATCACTGGTTTTCTGAGTATCAAATATCTTTGACTTGGCATTGATATTTTCTGACCATCATTGATATTCTAATAATGTTCCATACAATGTGATACAAGCAGTTACACAATTTTGACACAGATATTTGGAAATTTAAGGAAATACAAAACTGTAGCCTGTCAAGACTAGGATATTTGGCCCAGTCTCCATAAGAGCCATTTCTAACTCGAGATCAGCAGACGTGGCCGGGCACAGATCACAGCCCTCACTGCGCAGACAGGGGCCACACAGGGCTGCTGACCTCCACTGCTCAGCCACACACTTCTCAAGACCCTGCGCTCAGGCCCTGGGTGACATCCAACAGGCCAAAGTGAGGACACCAGCAATCTATGTGAAAAGCCAATGAGCTATAGGTGACAGATTGGCAAATACCGGCCGAATTCCAGCAAAACATGAGAAGCCACCTCACCGTCTAGCTCTCTGTTCAGCAGTGCCCTATAAACCGACTTCTCCCAGCTGGAAGTCAGCCCTAGCTCATGCTCAGGGCACCCAACGTGACAGCATGAGGAGCATGATGGGAGAAATGCAGAAGGCAGCGCCTTTTGTTAGCCAGGAAGCTCAGCAAGCAGGAAACAAAGAGGAGACAAAAGAAGCGACCAGACAGACAAGTACCAGAAGCACGGGGGCAACACGCCCGCAAGCTGCGGCCCTTAGCGTCTGAGTCTGTGAGGCCCAAGGGCTAAGAACACTGCACCTCTTCAGATGCATCAGGGATCCTTAAAACTACACCACCCTCGACGCACAGAGTGTAACAGACGCCAGCATCTAGGGCCCCTCTCCAGAGGAGTCCCCCAGGATACGTGCGATTCCCCCACAAGGTGTGTGCACCCACGCGTGAGACACCAGCTCCCGGCAGCACTGTCTGTCCAGGGCTGATCCTCAAGCACACCTGCATGTTGAAAGGCCAGGAGAAATAGGAAAGGCAGCAAGTGCAAGGAAAACCGAAAAGCCTGTCCGCGGGGAAACAGGTGCGTGCGGAAGGCAGTCCTTTGTAAAGCCAAACTGTCCGCAGACAAGCACCCTGGAGACGCCAAGCCCGGTCCCCAAGTGCGACCATCCTCACCCCCTCTCCCATGCTCATTTCCCTGCCCACACCCACATTTTCTTTTTCCTTTTTTATTTTTTTTTTATTTTATTTTATTTATTTATTTATTTTTTTTTTTTTTTGTCTTTTTGAGATAGGGTCTCACTATTACAGATGTGCACACCCACCTTTTCTATTCTTCAGCTTTATAGGAAATAGTTTTCTGCCTTGGGTATAGATCAGCAATCTTCCTAGAAGGCACAGTGAGTGAATGAAATACATATACTGTACTTCTTGTCCTGAGTAGTGCAGAGTTTTCGGTTTGTCCCCTTAAGAGAAAGCCAACAAAAGCACTGGTCAGCACCCCACCTCACGGCACCTGCCTCCAGCCCTTTGGGCCTCAAACATGGCTGACAGTGTAAACTGTTTTAAATTACTGTATTTATTGTCTCCTAAGATCCCTTACACTAAATCTAAAGAAAACCAACCATAAAATTGTCCAAAGTCCAAAACATATAACCTGTGCCCAGTGTTCATTCTAAGGCAGGTGGGACTGTCGGCTCTCATCCTGCATCAGAGGGGCTTCCAACATTAGGAGGAAGTCAGCGCTTGGCATCGCCGGTCAGGCCAGTGTGGGCCAGTCTATGCACATACCCCAGACCCCCACACTCTGGAAGCTGCACTGCTCCAGATCCCACGCACAGCAGCTGGGGAGGGACAGCGAGTGGGAGTCGTGACTGCATCTCCACATGCAGCTGCAGAGAACCCGAGACACTCTCCGACAGACGTCTTCTAGTAGGTTCCCTGGCCACTCAGCGCCCACAGTCAGGATGGTAGTCAAGGACAGTAATAGACAGACCTCAAACAGGAAATCCCATTCTCCTCACTACTGAAAAATAATTTCTGCCAGGCATGGCTGTATATACCTGTAGTCCCAGCACTTGAGAGGCTGAGGCAAGACAGTCATCGCAAGTTCAAGGCCAGCCTGGTATACACAGTACGTTCAAGGCCAGGCTAGAGCTTGTCTCAGAAATAAACAAACCAACAACAACAACAACAAAAAAAAAAAAAAACCTAGAGCCTTTCTCAAAATAAATCAACAATTTCTAAGCTGCCCTTATTACTGAAGTTGACCACTTCCAATGGTACATAACAAAACAGTGCTTACCTCCATGCTTCACGTGTCCCAGAAGTTCATCGGCTTTCATGGCCTCGCACAGCTCCAAGTACTGCACGCACTGCTGGACTGCAGCCGTCACCTGACAAAACAATCTTGTTGACTCCAGAAATATACAACCTATTGTTTAAAAAAAAAAAAAAATAGCTACAGTACTAAAAATGCTAAAGGAAAATACCAAGGGAAATATTCACACTATCAGCTTTCCAGAAGCTGAAGCTCCACCTCACAAGCTGCATCACTATGGCACTGCAGGGACGATGCAGAAAATACCCCCAGACAAAGAGGCCTAACACTGTTCTTATACCATCATCAACAGCAGAAATAAACATGTTTTAGCTGGGCACAGGGGTGCATGCCTGTAACCCCAGCAGCCCAGAAGCTCAGGCAGGAAGGCTGCAAGTTCTAGCCTGGCCTGCATGACTTCGTGAGATGCTGTCTCAAAAGAAAAAAGTCCTGGGGATTCCACTTCCTGTGAAGGCTCTGGGCTCAAGCTCCAGCTCCAAAAAGGAAGGAGAGAGACAGACACCTCCTACCTCAGTGAAACATGCAGAACTTCCGCAACTGTGACTTCCCAGCCGCTGCTGCCTGGTCCCCGTGCTTCGGAGCCCTTTCCTCCTCACTGGAACCAGCCTCACTGCTACCTCAAGTAGCAGAACTTCACAAAAGCGAACAAGGCCAAAGAACAGCCACAGTGAAACGCACCCGTGATCCATGTGGATGTGATGGTCCCCTCTGCATCTCCACGCTAACCCTTCTCCTGCTGACACCTGCCTATTACCTGCCAATGTCCCTGACTCTATTTCTAGACATGACAAGCCTCCAGGAGATGTGGATGTCACTCTTGGCTTTGATAATAGGGAGACAGTTGGTAACTGTCTCAGTTATTTCTCTCTCATTGGGACAAGATACCCAACACCCAAAATTAAGGAAGAAAAGGTTTATTTAGCTCACAGCTAGTGGAAGTTTCAGTCCATGGCTGGCTCCCAGGGAGTGGCGCATGGCAGAGGGCCACAGCTCGTGGCAGCAGAAAACAGCAAAAAGCAAGGCGAGGGGCAGCAGCTGAGGCTCCCCCTCCTCAGACTGTAGGCGGAGTACCTGCCCCAGGGCTGGGGTAGCACTCAGACTCACAATCCCCACACTGGACCATGAAGTAATCACAAAATAGACGTCAGCTCCTTGACTACATGAGGCTTGGCGGGGACACCTAGACACAAACCATGACAGTAACCTCGGAAAGATCCATTTAGGGAAGTCTGGGGGACAGAGAAGACCTAGAAGCAGTCTTCAGCTATCCTTGTCCCACCTCAAGTTTCTAGTAATCAGGTGCGTGTCAGTGGCTGGGCCACAGAAAACGGAGATGCGAACTGCTGCAGAGATCTCACCAGAACCCAGAGAAGTGGAGCAGGCTTCTGTGGGCTGCAGGGCTCTCGGGACAGACACACAGGCCAGGCCAGGCCAGGGCGCTCGCTGCACATGCAGCCCGTGACCTCGGTTCTCACAGCAAAGCAGGCACAAGAGGCTCTGGCAGCCATTTTCCCCATTATTCCATTTCAGAGAAGAATAAAGCTTACTTTGTTTATTGTTGTGGTTGCTGTTGTTGTTGAGTTTTTGTTTTGTTTTGTTTTATTCTTATATTATGGCCAGCTCAGCCTGCCCTGGGGGTGGGGCTGGCGCAGCATGTGGTCCCTGCTATGGCCTAAGCTTTCCTAACAATCTCATTGGCCCAAGCTTACTTTGAAAAATAAAAATATTGTAATTTTTTCATTTCATAAATGAGGAAAGGTTTTTAGAGAAAATGAGGTTTCAGATGAAGTCTCAAGAAGTCTGACTCGTGACACAGACGGCATACATCTTGGTCAGGCTGAGAGGATGGAGCAACTGACATGACTGCAGGGGAGGAAAGCTGCAGCAGCCTAAACAATCAGCGGGAGCATCTCGAGGAAGAGACGGCCAAAGAGCTCGTCAGTGTGACCGTTCTGCGCCCTCCGCCCGAGCCGCTGGACAGCAGTGGTCAGGGCGGAGCTGCACACGGTGCGGCAGCCAAGCCGCGCCCTGCTGTCTGGCCCCTCCCCATCCTAGCAGGAAGGTCTAGAGCAACAGCAAATTTTCATTCAAATTGGAATGGAGAAGGCCTGAGATCTTCAGTCTTTATTACAACTTAATTTTCCTTTCAAATATTAAGCACCTTCTGCCCTTTCCCAGTGCCTCCCGTTGTTCGCTATCCATCGTCTGCTGCAGCGCACAGCTCAGTTATCAGCACACAACAATCCTCGTCCTCTTTCTTGCGCTGTACGACCCACTCCTCTCAACCGAGACTTCACAGGACCAGGAGCCTTTTGTTCCCTGCCTGATTACGTAAGCCAGACTACTGACCCAAACTTGCATGAGCTATTAAGTACCTTTTAAAACTTCACTGTTTATGTTTCTCAATTATCAGTTTTACACATTTCACTTTTGCTAAGTACCCAGATACATTGTTCTACTGCTAATAATAAAAGTAGATAATTTGGATAATACGTGCCTATATTTGGCATAACTCTAAATTTTTGCAAATGCAGAAGTATTTATCAGTCAGTTTTTTCATGACTTTCAAATCCAATTCTCAAATTAATGTCTGATCGGAATCAAATTACATGTTAACACTTCAAAATACAGCTTCCTCAAACTTGGTATTTCCAGCAGCCCAATTTTCCCTGTGCTTCCACATTTCCTGGCTCTTCCCCCAACTACGCTCTGCCTCCTCCTTCAACTCACACAGGATGGTATGCTGAGGTCACATGAAAGGGCAACGGCTTCCTTGGGGTGCACCCGTCATCTGCTTCCTGAGGCGGTGCTCATCAGCACACTCAGCATCACACCGTCAAGACAATGTGTCCTCTATCTCTCTAGGATAGAGTCGCTCAGCATACAGGCAGAGGCACAAACTTACCAGAGACTTGTACTTCTTCTCAAGAAGTCTTAGTACCGTGGTTCTGCTGTAGTGCGCATGCTAAAATTAAGGAGCAGTGGGTTAATGTTCCAGCGGTGCCACCCAAAGCCTGCTGCGGCTCGTGGCCACAGCATCCTAGACGACACCGTGCCTGGGCTGAAGTCGTTATGCCCATGCCAAGCAGGTCTTCCTCAGTGCATTCAGAGAGTAGCAATCACAGGAATGCAAATCATGAGAAAGCAAGCTGGCACTGCTTTTGGCGCCGCGGAGCTACCGATCAGTAAAAAACGCTCCGGCCACCAACTGGGTGCGGCTTCCCTGCGGACTCACTACCACCAAAAACCAAGCAGGCCTACTGAGCTACCGGATATGGCAGAATTCAAAGAAAAGGTGCAACAGAAAGGAGAAAAATCCAAACCTCACACTGATGATGTAGAGGAGTCACGTACGGAAACTGGCCACGGGGCAAGCATTCCAGAGGGACAAGATCCTCATCACCTTCTGCCAGTCTCAGTTTTAAATGACAGAGTAATGAAAAAAAGCCCTCTCTCCTTAGCACTGAGTACAGCTAGCCCTGAAACATCTGTATGCACAGAGCACTGCGCAAAGCCAGGAAAACTATAAACCGCGTATCTGATAGCATTACTGTTCCAAATGTGGTTTGGTTATTTTACTTTAAAAAACTTGGCTAATATTAAATATTAGACAATAAAAGCTATCAGAATTCTAAGGAATAGTTTTTGATTTTAATTTTAATTTAAATAGTATTATAGTATCATAGTATTATAATTAATTGAAGGTCAATCAGAGCCCTATGATTTAAATCTGCAGCTTGAAAGTATGTTTCACAACCATGAATTCTTTTATTCAGGTTTAATTTTTAAAAAATTCTGATGCATACTTAAATTACTTTTTTAACACTGATCATGTTCCACACATAAATCCTCCTAAGACTTCCACCTGACCAGGATCAGCACACCACAGTTTTCAGACCAAATAAGTCTACTACCTAGTTTAACAAATAAAGTTTTATTGGAACACAGTTATACCTATTCAGTTACACCTTTTCTTAGATACTCTGAAGCTATAAAGTAGGGCTGAAAGCTCACAAGACCCACACAGCCCAATAAAGCACAAACATTGCCTGACTCTTTACCTGAAGCTTGCTCTCCTCCCTCAGGTGGATGGCGTAAGGTTTTCATCAGCACTAGAAGGCATTTTCATTGGATGACTTATCATTGTCCTATTGTTTAGTTTTCTTGCGATCTACCTCACTTTCTTAAGAATCAAGAACTGGTGATCAAAAATGTCCAATTAAAAAAAAAAACTGAATCCACAAAACATACAAAATATGCTTTCACAATATAAAAAGTCTAAGAAAACTAAAACTTTGGTATGTGTGCACTGCCAGACTAGAAAAAAATAGTGCTTCTCCATTTTCTGCACATTTTCTTCAACACACGTGCACTTCACAGCCACAGAAAGCTGAAGAGAAGCACCACAAGGGGGCCACGGCAAGTGACCCCAGAGCCTAGGTTTATGGTCACGGCTCTGTGGCCACACAGAGCTCCCCTTGGGAGGCAGTCACGTTCCAGTAAGTTGGGAATTACTTGCCAGGTGCAGACAGCAAATGGCAGAAAACCAGAAGGGTCAAGCCGGGCCGAGGCAGCAATGACGGCCACCGCGGTGTGGCAAGTCCCCAGCTCGGCCTCTGCTTCTGGAGCTCCAGGACGCGGGGGACAGCATAGAGCCCTGCTACAGAGCCAGCAGTGCAGACAGGAGACAGCGGAGAGCCGCTCCAGGAGCCCCAGCCCACCCATGGAACACCCCACACCACAGGTCCCCAGGGAGACGAGGGGACACACAGGCTTGCCCAGCCCTGGGCACAGGAGCACCACGGGCCTCCTAGGTCTGCTTGCAGCAGCCGGAATTTAAAGGCAGGGCCTCCCTGCAAGCAGGTGGACAGGTGCCAGTGCTCACAGACCCACTGGGCCACCATCGCTTGGGGGTCTCCAGGCAGGAACAGCAGTGTCCCCCACCTCTGGCCACCCCACAAACAGGAGCTGCCTCCTAACACACAGGCTTCTCGGGTTGCATGGGTGCATCCATGGAAGTGGCCAGAACACGGGGCACACAGCAAAGGCAAACATCAGCTGTGCTCACAATGCAGGGCGCAGGTCCGGGCTGCTTACCATCCACTTTTTAAACCACACAGCCTTGGTATCAACTAATGCGAAAAAGTAGATGGGGTCGAAATGCTTCGGGGAAACGAGGCGGCTTGGGTCGTGTTTAACTGACAGCAAGGACAAAGTGCTCGCCACGATCTCTTCCATGTACCTGCGTGTGGGGAAGAAGTGGTGGCTATTAGACAAGAACAAAGGCATAGGCACACATACAATTACATACGCTACATACAATTGTCATACGCTACATACAATTGTCATTCGTTAGTGATTTACTTTACTATGATATAGTACATAGATATAACGGTAGTAATGTACTTTATTAAATCATAAAGTAAGAATATCATCTTCAGAAACACTTCATTTCAGTAAATGGCAGAGGTAGAACTCACGCTCAATTTTCCTACTTTAGGAATCTTTTTCTGCTAGGCATAGTGGCACATGTCTGTACCCTCAGCACTCGGGAGGCTGAGACAGGAGATCGGTGAGTTTCAGGCCATGTGCACAGCAACTTCCAGGCCAGCCTGTACCACAGAGTGAGACCCTGTTGCACAGCAGAACAACAAATAAAGAATTTGGCTTCTCTAAAATAATGTCTCATGACAGCGAGTCTCAAGCTCACAGCAGTCCTCCTGCCTCAGCCTCCCACATACTTGGATTACAGGCATGTGCGGCCACATAGCTGCAGAGCTATGCACAGCCTTAACTGCTTAAGCAAATGGCTCTGCAAACGTAACTTCTTTTAAATGTAACTTTTTTAGATCCGCAGATGTTCTTATAACCTTTACTAGAAATCTTAAATTTAAAATGAACACTTCATAAAGAGCACTTTATGGAGCTTGTCTACAGTAGCAACCAGAGATAAGATCCTGCTTTCACTGTGCTGGAAGTGACATAAGATACCTACATAGGCCCTGTCACATAGTGAAGGACTACACAAAACGTGCTTTAAAAAATGACCAGGCACAGGTGAGAGCATATAACCGCAGCACTCTGGAGGCTGAGGCAGGAGGATCACCATGAGTTACAGGCCAACCTGGAGTATATGGCAAGCTTCTCTCTCTCTCTCTCACACACACACACACACACACACACAATGAGCCATCTTAACACCACACCAATGCTGTCATAGGGTGAGGCTGTCTGGGTCTCTCTCACTGTCCTATGGACCATCCTGTGCCTACATGTCCCACACAGCGACCCGTGGACAGACTTACTTCTCTGGGTGACGGATCCAGAAAGATGGCACCACCTTCTGATACTCATTTAGAAGACGGACCTGCAGGGAAGGACACAACAGGTGCCATACACTTAGAAGTCCCGAGTACACAAAGACTGAAAATGGGAGCCGAGCCTAGGGGATAAATACCTTCCTCAGTAGGCGGGTCACATGAGGGCTCGCAACATCTATGCCTATCGCAACCGTAGGAATGTGATTTTCTCTAGAAAGGAAGTATAGTTCCAAATATTTCGCTGAAAAAAAAAAGTAACAACTGTCACGCTGTTCATTTAAGGTGTTTTCTGGAAAAAACATTCCCATGTATTTCCTCAATACGGAACATACACAAAACATAATGCGTCAGTAACTGACCTAAGCTCGTGTAAATCTCCTTGGTCATATGCAGCGGCATCAGTGTAAAGGTCTGCGCAGAGAACTTCAAAATCCGGTCCTAAACAAGGAGACAGAAGGCACGTCTCTGAGGTCCTGACCAGAACACAGATGAAGCTCTTCACATACTAAACCCTCGGACAATAAGCACCAGAACTGTGAGACCTAACCAGGAGTGTGGCTACTTAGAAAACTACATCCTTGTATTAGTGGGCAAAAGGGGAAATCAAGTAACAAAATATACTGCAGAAGTTGCTGGTGCTGGGTACTGACACAGGGAGGTGAACTGGCAGGACAGAGGCTAGGGGGAAGCAAGGACAGAAAAAGCATCTGTTACACCAGGACGAGGAAGAGCTATAGCTGTGGAGCACGCACTGTCGTGTGTGCGTGTGTGTGTATGTGCAACAACAGGACGAGGAAGAGCTGTAGCTGGGGAGCATGCACTGTTGTGTGTGTGTGTGTATGTTACTGGGAACTCACAGGCCCTGCACACAAAATTTAATTAATCCTAGCCCTTTTTTTCTTCTTTTGGTCTTGGTTCTTCTTTGTTTGAGACAGGATTCAAACTTGCAATTCCTTGACTCAATCAAGAGGGCTGACATTATAGACACACACCATCACACAAAGATGGCATTCTAAGCCCAAGACTTGTTTTACAAATTGCAAACATGAGAAGTTTCAGTAAACAGACATTTAGGATTTTTTAAATAACTATTTCTATTCCCAAGAAAAAATATTCTCAAGAAAATTCCCAAGATATATATATATATATATATATATATATATATATATATATATATATTCCCAAGATATATATATATATATATATATATATATATATATATATATATATTTGAAACTTAACACCATTCCTCCAGACTCTCAACCCAGGCCTGGTGTGTGAGACATTCCCCATGCTATTGGGAGCCCTCAAGCCCCAGCCTAGGCCCAGCATGTGAGACCTGAGGCTCTGCTGCACCCGTCAGACCCCTCCAGCCCCAGGTCAGGCCTGGCATGTGTGTGGCACCATCCACACACTTGTGGGTACCTCTTCCACCAGACAGGCCCAGTGTGCAACTCTCCAGCTAAAGTCCCTGCAGAGAGGTGAGGGGCCAGACCACCTAGTTATTCCAGGAACAGAGCATCTTGTAAGAGGGGCACAGCAGATGCCCTTCTGTGGGCTGCAGCAGGAAGAAGCTGAGCACAGCAGCCAGACACAAGCCAGGCAGAGTTCAAACTTGGTAAACGTGGACCCAAGAAGCTGAGATACTTTGTTGGACCCAGATCTATGACAGCATCCTCCCTCTTTCTATCTTGACCAACAGAGGGGACAACAGGTAACCAGAGTGAACCAATCTGCCTGGAATACCCCAGGCACATCAAAGGGAGGTGATCAGATAGAACTTAGGGGAACTAACTTAAATACAAATTTCCAATGTAATATCTCCTTAGCTACACACATAATGTTTGCTCTCACTGTGAAAATACACACCAATTAGTTACAAAAGTTTGTCAATTGCTAAACATTGCCCATTATGAGTGTTCCTAAATACAAAACTATAAGTGCCTTAATCATATAACCTTTCTTGGGTAAGAATTTTGCTAGGTACTAACGTTATAAATGCACCAAAGCTTTACACCAAAGGTCAGAGGACAGTGCTATACAAAATGACAAAGAGAAGAAGCAAAATGCAATCTCAGGTCATGAGGCCACACAGAAGAAATGCAGGAGACACAAGCACAGAAGAAACTGGGAATCACACAGTTGAAATCTCCGAATCAGTCGGGTCTGAGGTAAAGAAACAACTGCAGAAAGGTACAGAGCAAATCAGATCAGAAATAATCTCTGAAGCAAGAAAAGAAAGGATAACTATAACAACAAAAAAGTGCTTCTAAGGAAGAAACTGATTTAAAAGATTAGAGAGTAGAAAAACGATGGAATCCTTGAAAGAGCAACACAGGAAAGAAATAGATCACATGAAGCAGAGTCAAGGCGATAGAAAGGAACTTAAAATCTCAGTCACAAGTTGGCAAAACTGCTTGAATGAAAGTGAAGACAGAGTTTCAGATCTTGAGGACACTGTTGTAGCGAGTAAAAAGGTAAGAAAGATCTCTTAGAAACAACTAGGATGGGCCAAATAGCTCAGTGGATTAAAGTGCCGGCAAGCAGGGAAAAGGGAGCAGGTTGGATCCCTGGGCCTGCCATGCTGGCCTCACTCGTGGCACACACTGAGACAGCATCTGAGCCTGGCACGGTGGCATGCACCTGTAATCGCAGCCCTTGGGAGGGTGTAAACAGGCAGATCACAACAAGTCCAACCAAGTAGTGAGACTCTGCACACCGTGTAGATGCTTCACTAATAGTACAAGAAAAAAAAAAAAAAAAAACTATGGTGCAGGGAAAAAATAATTCAATGCCTTCAACACAATGAACAACATGACACTAATACACATCAGTGAGAAAGGACTTAATACAAGAATATGGGCAGAAGTAATGGAAGGAAACTTTCAAAATATGGAGAAATAATCTGACATTCCAGTAATCAAAGCATGTACAACTCCAAATAACATCAACCCAATTAAAAATACATCCAAACACAGAATAGTCAAGATCCCAGAAATCCAGCACAAGAACAATATACTAAAAGCCACTAGAGAAAAGAAACAGATCACATTTAAAGGAAAACCCATCAGAATAAAGGCAGATTTCTCTTCACAAACCATCAAGTCAAGAAAAGCTTGGAACAGAGTACTTCAAGTCCTCCATGAAAACAAATTTCAGCCCAGATTGCTACACCCTGCAAATCTCTCTTTCAAATTCGATGGAGAAATGAAATACTGCAATAACAAAGAATAACTAAGCAGCAGTTCTCAACCTGTGGGTCACGACCCCAGCAGGGGTCGAACGACCAAAACATAGGGGTCACCTAAAGCCATTCTGAATCATAACTGTAGCAAAATTACAGTTCTGAAGTAGCCACCAAAATTATTTTTTGGTTTGGGGGTCACTGCAGCATGAGGAACTGTATTGTGGGGTCATGGCATTAGAAAGGTTGAGAACCACTAAACTAGAAAAGCCAACCCTACACAGACTGCTAAAAGATATCCTAGAGAGGGACCAAAATAACCAGAACTCCATGAATAAGAATGGAAAGAACCCAGCAAATAGGGCAAACAATTAAGCACAGGAGAAAAAGGAGCATACAACAGCAGGTAAATAACATATCAATCGTAAGTCAATATGCCTCAATTATAATCATCAATGTAAATGGACTCAGTTTACCAATTAAAAGAAATAGACTGGCATAGTGGATCAGGAAACAAAATCCAACAATACACTGTATACAAGAAGCTCATAACGAAATTCTTAGGATAAAAGTCAAAGGATGGAATACAATACTGTATGCCCCAGTATCTCAGAAAAAAGCAAGGGTAGCAATCCTGTTCATAGACAGTCTCAACTTCAAACCAAAAATGATCAAAACAAATAAAGATGGCCTGCTGGGCGTGATGGTTCACACCTGTAATCCTGGGTGTGAGGCAGGAAGATCAATTTGAGTTCGAGCCTGAACTACATAGCGAGACCCTGTCTCTAAAAGACAAAAAATATATATAGAGCAGAGCAGGAGCAGGAGCAGGAGCAGGAGCAGGAGCAGGAGCAGGAGCAGGAGCAGGAGCAGGAGCAGGAG
>PVJA010050670.1:0-13176 GCA_004027025.1 Myocastor coypus | reverse complement strand
TTGTATTTTGCAATATTTTATACAATTAACTAGATATCAGAGGGACTAAAAAGTGAGGTATGACAATTTAGCAAAACTGGTGTGATTGACTAATATAAAGGAAAGTGAGTCATGGTTCTGTGGCACAAGTTTAGTCACAGGTAAAGATTATACACTACAACAACTCAGAAAAGACGTGATTCTATGACTACGTAGTTCCAAGTGAAACTAGGAAAAAAATCAAGAAGATTTTAAAGTATATAATTCATATCTGGCTTGTTAGAAAATGGAATCAGTAGATGTTCAGAAGCACAGAAATAGAGCAGAAAGAACAATGCTTGATTAAGTTTCCATGACTACTCCTAGTTTATACTGCGTACTCATGTTAGTCAAAATTTAAGTTGTTTTTCGCTTATAGATGAAAACCACATCTGTTATTCTTGCATGAAGAGAGCTTATGTCATCATTCACACATAAATAAATGCTATGGATTTTGCTCTGTGTTGAAGAGACACACTCTTCTTCCCGGCTAGCCCCAGTATGTTTCTCTGAGTCTTTCTTCTTCTCCACCCACTTTCCTCTCTCTTAGGCTGTTGTGCCCTGGAAACTGAGGCTGGACCTCCACAGACATACATAAAATTTATTTTTTTATATTCTTAATATTGGAAATTGAACGAAGGATATTAACAGTGATCAACTTCAAAAGGCTTATGTCTCACTTACTCTTTTCTCATTGCTGAGATAAATCTTTGTCACCCAGAAAGAAGGAAGGAAAGGTTTATTTAGCTCAAAGTTAGTGGAGGTTTCAATCCATGCACAGGTGGCTCCAAGGCAGAGCAGTACTTGGCAGAGAGCAACCTCTCTTGGCCTTGGCAAAGAACTGAGAAGGAAAGAAGGGACAGGAGCTCAGGCAGCCAGCTAGCTATCAGCTCTCCCCTGCTCACACTGTAGTGCAAATTGCCTCCCTGAGGCCAGGTGCAGCACCCACACCCACAATAATTAATCACAAACCCCACCACTGCATGAGGCTTGGTGGGGGATCTAACCATAACACCTTATTATTTGTTTGTTTCTCTTCGATACAGGGTCTCAATAAGTTGCCAAAGGATTTCACCTGGACTCTAAATCTTCATCCTCCTGTCTTAACTTCCCAGACTCTGAACTTATAGGAATGGATCACCACATGTGGCTTTAAATGTTCCGAAAATTCATGAAACAAAAATATATGCTACAGATTCTGTGTTGCAAAGTGAATCTGTTTTTTACATTTTTAATAATAAGCTGGGCTTAGTGGCTCATGCTTATAATTCCAGCACTTAGGAGGCTGAGGCAGGAGGATCAGTGTGAGTTCAAGACCAGCCTGGACTACAAAAGTGAGTGCAAGGCCAGAGTGAACTGCATAGTGAGACCCTGTCTCAAAACGATAAAAAGAAAAAAAAAAGTTACATATGGCATGGCATTTGATTTATTAAAATTAGGTTTGCAACTACAGAGAACTGTCTTCAAATAAAAATAAAATGTTTCCTTCCATTTATTTTTATCAAGTAGTTGCAAAGGCATAAAACAACAGGAAAACTGATTTTAGTAAGTAAAACTTAGAATTAAAGCATCTTTCCAGCTTTTATACTCAATGACTACTTCTTGCTAAAAAGGAATTATCACTGCCTCTATATTTCACTTTGTTTCGGTATAATTTATGAACAGACTTTTCCATAATGATTTTTTAACTTTTTCCATAAAAAAACACTTTTTTCTGAGATTATTGGCTTTATTATTTTTTAATTTTTATTTTGTTAATTTTAATGAGAAAGAGATAGCAATGAGAAAGTTTCAAAACAGGTGAGTAGGACGCCTGCAATAATCGACACTTTGTACATTGTTGTCTCTGTAGCAGTTGTTCAAAGCACAAGACCCGCATATGATATCCTGTCTAAACAACAGTAGTTCAAATCTTTCTACTCTTATCTTTTTAAAAAGAAAGGAATGAAAATCTCAAATCTCTAGGGCTAAAGTTATTATTTATGCTTAAATTGAATTTCTTCCGAAATTTTTAGAAGTTGATACTTTTCTGATATATGTAATAAGACACATTTTGAAGTACCAGTTCTTAAATGCATGGTTATATAGCTAATTAAGTTTACTGGTATATCTTAAATATATGTCATATTCACTTTCAGCCTAGGCACTTTGTGCCTATCTCAACTGAAAGGATATTTTAGAAATTACTAACAGGTCTGAGGATATAGTTAAGTGGCCTAAATTCCCACCTCACAAGCATAAGGGCCTGAGTCCAATTTCTGGTACTATAAAACACGTAATAATAAAAAAATAAAAATTTACCAATAAAGAAAAGCTCAAGTCCTGATGGATTCACTGCTGAATTTGACAAGAAATTTGGAAATGACCTAATGCTACTACTCGTCAAACTCTTTAATGAAATTGAAAGGGAAATAATACTGCTGATATCATCCTTGAAAGCAACTGGTACTCTAATAGCAAAATCAGAAAACGATCCCATGAAAAAAGAAAACTGCAGGAAAATCTCCCTAATGAACGTAGACACAAAACTCTCAATAAGATATTAAACAAAATGCAGCAAGTAATTAAGGTCATTATATGCCATTATCAAATAGAATTTATCAGAAGGATACAGGGATGGTTCAACATATGCAAATATATAAATATAATAGGTCATATCAACAGAACTAAAGAGAAGAATCATTTGGTCATCTCAAATTGATGTAGGAAGAAAAGTCATTTGACAATGTGCAGCACTAAACATGATATAAAACCTACAGAAAATTGGAATTCATGGTCTATCTCAACCTGACAAAAGTCATTTTTGACAAACCAAAAGCCAATATCTAGCATAAATGGTCAATAATTGAAAACTTTCACTCTAAAATAAGGAATAGGACAAGGATATCCGTTCTCACCACTCTTCCTGAATAGAGGTCTGTAATTACTACCCAAAGTAAATAGAAAGAAATAAAATGAATAAAGATAGAAACGGAAGAAGTTAAATTATCATTACTTACAAATAACATGAAAATCTATACAAATCTCATAACTTGACTTCTGAATTTAACACTCAAATTCAGTCGCACAGGTGGATAAAAGGTCAACACCCAAAAATTAGTGGCTGTATTTTGCTTCGTCTCTTATTTTATTTTATTTTTTATTTTTTATTTTATTTATTTTTTTTGGTGGGACTGGGGTTCAAACTTACGACCTTGCACTTGCCAGGCAGGCACTTGTGCCACGGAGCTATCTCCCCAGCCCCTCGTCTCTTATTTTAACTTAGGAAAGTATTGAGCAAGTGTATCACGTAGCAGAAACCTTTTGTGCATTTGAACAGAATGAATGTGGTGAAAACAATGCAGAAACTATTAGGATACCATGTAAGTACTATATTCCTGTTTAGGTGTTCAGTAGACTTCCTTACTATGAAAAGCATTTGGGACCTTCTGGAAACCTCAAGCAGTTCATAAATTATTTAGAAATTGTACAACATACATCTCAGTACAGTTTGCTGTGAATGCACCCTTTTATTGACTTTATATGACCATCTCTTACTAGAAGTCAAGATCACTCACTGCTCCCTAATACCACCCCACACTCTCACTCTCCCTAGGCCATAATGTAGTCATATTTCCAGAATTATAATTATTAATGCCTTTTATGGTTGAGTGAGCAGAAGCAATATGTTCAAGGTTTAGGTGGAAAATGAAGTTATATACTCTTAAAGTAAATAGCCACCAAATAGAATTTTATGTATAATGTCTCTGAAAATAAAATTCAAAAATACATTCACAAGCACAGTTAATTCCTGTGAGTAGAAATTCCATATGGGGAGAAGTAAATATTTTGGGAAAATAGTATCTTCATGCCATTCTGATTATAAGAAATCCAGTGTACTGTTCACTAATGGTAGTTAAAAGATCTTCTATTTCTGTGTACTTGTAACCATTTAGTTTTAAAGATGATTTCTACAGTTTAAGTTGTTTGTGTATTCAACACAGAGCCAGTTAGAAAAACCAAAAAGTGAAATAGTCGTTCATCTTTGAATTATCTTGCTATTTAGAGAAAATGTTGCGAGGGCTGGGGAGATAACTCGGCAGTCTAAGCACCTGCCTGGAAAGTACAAGGACCTGGGTTTAATCATGGATAGCACAGGCGGAGCCAGTCTCACTCCAGGCAGACTACCGAAACTGGGTGGGTGTGGTAGTGCACGGTTGTAATTCCAACACTGGGGCGCTGAGACAGGAGGATCGCTCTGAGTCTTAGCTGTGTAGCAAGACCTTGTACCAAACAGATAAACAAACAAACAAATAAATAAATACATAAGAATACACTGCGAAAAGGAATAGTTTTGAATATTATATCATTTCAGTTATAGACACAAAATCTCCACTTCAGACTGGAGAGAGTATAATCAGAGTTATTTCTTTGGTAGGGTCACTCTGTGGTTCTTCTACATGATAGCGTTACACTTGGTATTACAATTGAAAATGAATGTGCAAATGATGCATGTTATTCTCACTGCAAGCAGTCAAATGCTAGTGGCCCCTATGTTTTGAACAGCGGTCCTGAAAACATTGAAAAGAAATTCTACATCACCACGTTCTTCTGATTTGTGTTCTATCTGATTTGTGTTCATTCATATTCAGCGCTAATGTAAGTAGGCATGTTTTGCTACTAGTACATAGACTGTATCATTTGTAATATGATAGAGTTAGGTTATTTAATGCTATACTTACTTTTAAATTTCCTCTCAGAAAATCTAAGAACAAATAATTACATATGACACGGTAAACTACCCTGAGATAGCTTGGCTATTCAGAGCTATATTTTTCCTTTGACTGCATGTGTACTTTATGTTAACTGCAAGATAAGAGTTTGTGCTTGTCTGGCATATCTCAGTGAATATATTGTTTTATTTATACTTTTAATATAGTGTTTTATTTATAATTAATGGAAAAGTAGTCTCTTAAGACATGAAAGTGCAGCATACATAGTTGTAGCTATTTTTAAATTTGTAGCCTCCTTACCAGTCCGTTGGGTACACGGTGTTTGGAAGTCACATGGGAATAACAAAGAAGAGCTCGTATTTTTCTGAAAAAAAGAAACATATTCCAGCATATATCCATAGAAATATATATTTTGGATACTTTTAAAATCATATAGAATTTTTAAAACTATAATTATATTGTTTTTATAAAGGAATAGCATATTTGATTAGGATAGAAAGTGTAACAACAAAAAAAAAGAAAGTGTATCAAGATATGTTTTGACATAGATAATTCACTATCATTAAGATTTTATTTATTAAAATTCTAAAAAGAAGTATCCTTATATAATTTATATAATTATATGAATAAAATATTATCTAGAGAAAAATCCAGCAGTTTATCTTACTATCTGGCAGTAGTCGTTAAATATTTCTCATATATGGCCTTGTAAAATTTTCTTTATTCATCAGCCTTTGTTTATATAACGTCATGAACTACATACATGACGGTTTTTGGTCTTATCAGATCTTTTAGATCCCAGTTCATACAAGAAAAAAAGGAGTTCTTAACGTCTCTTAAATTGTGCAGCATTAAATATATACCACTTTAAATTTTAGGGGGCTGGGAGATAGCTCAGTGGCCTAAGCTCCTGCCTGGAAAGTGCAAGGACCTGAGTTCTATTCACAGTACCACGTGTTTTGGCAGGCCTGCAACACTGGGTCCACCATGCCTACCTGAATCCCTGGCATGGTGGTGCCCTTCTGTAATCCCGTTGTTAGGTAGGCTGAGACAGGAGGATTACTACGACTCTGAACTGCAAAGTGAGTCCTTGTACTGAAGAAAAAAAATGAGTAAATAATATATAATGGTGTAATAGTTAATTTTGGTTGTCAGTTTGACCAATTGTAGTCAAAATTGGAAACCTAGTACCAAGACATGAGATCTTTGCTATTAATGATACTGAAAAGATTTACAACTTGTTAATGATGGAAATTTTAAAAGTTTGTAGAAGTAGACTCAAAAATGCCTAGAATACTGCAAGTCAAGCTACCTAGGTGCCTCTGGAGAGCACTCAGAAGATGAGCAAATCATCAGGACTGCACAGTGTAAAGGCGATGTTGCTGATATTGCACAAGATCATCATTGTGACAAAGTATTTGAGTGTAGTTTTCCAAACCCTATATTTTTGTGCATTAAAAGCCTGGTTTACTTGGAAAAGCATCTTTCAAAGCAGTAAAACACTCAGGCTGCAAAATGAGTCAAATGGGTATGAATGGCTGCATTGAGTCAGACAGTGAATTTGGAGCCGAAGGAACAGAACTGGAAGACTTGGAAAGCTTGCAGTTTACCCAGAAGAGGAGAACATTTAAGAGTGTTATGAAGGAAAGCCAGGCCAAGGAAGCTGAATTGATGAGCAACCATACACATAGGCCAAGTAGCACCTGCTTTTGCAGTCATGGAAGATGTCACAGTTACAAGGTCACGAACAGTTCCACAGAGATTTCAAAGGGATACACGGGAAGTCAGAGTGACATGGAACTGTAATAAGAAAGCCCAAAGTATAATGGTAACTCCAAAGCAGAAGAGGTGCTAGATATATTAATGTCTCTCAATAAATAAGAAAAAAATTGTCCAGGAAAGATGCCACCTAGGTTGCAGTCAGCAAGACATGAGAAAGAATATAAACATCCTGAAAGTTTTCATATACCCTAATATGTCTGGTTTAGAAGCTAACCATCGAATGATAGGATTTAATATTTGCCTTATTGGATTTTCACTTCACTTTGTTCTGATATGCCCTTCATATTTTCTTTTTTTTCATTTTTTGGAATGTGAGTTATCAGCCTGTGTCTATCACACCATTTCTACTTGGGTGTGTATGACTGGGATTTCAGATATCTCTTGGGAACTCACAATTCTACGTTTGTATTGAGTCTCAGGGGAGACTGGGAAATCAGATTTTAAGCAACCTGGGAAATGTTAAGACTTTGGAAATCCTGGAAAATGAATGCATTTAATTTGCAGTGGGTGACAGACATGATTCTTTCGGCTATCAAGGTATATTGTGGTGTATTCAGATCTGAAAAGTCTCTAAAAGGCCAATGTGCTAAAGGCTTGGGCTGTACATTGACATTATAGAGAGAAGATGGAATTATTAAGACTTAGGTCCTACACAGATGGCCTCAGATAAGTAAGCACTGGCTCTTTAAACAGTTACAAGAACAATACTTCCTTTTCTATTCTCAGCCTATGAAGTAAGTGATCACACTCTGCCACCTGCTTATTTTACCATGTTCTGCTTGAGTGCAATCCCCGCCAAAGAGGCCAGGTGTTTCTAAATGGAATGACCCAAAACATTAAGCCAAAATAAACCTTCTAATGCCCGGCATGGTGGCTGATTCCTAGCATCCAGCCCTCTAGAGGCTGAAGCAGGAGGTTCTTTGTGAGTTCTAGACAAGCTGGGGCTGAAAAAAGAGCTCTCAAGGCCAGCATAACCTGCATAGTAAGATCCAGGATAAATAAATAAATAAATAAATAAATAAATAAATAAATAAGCCTTCTGTACTTATTACTTAGGATTATGTATTTTTAAACTATAACGGAAACCTAATTCACAAAGTTGAGTAGCAAGAGTCAAACTCATTCTGATTAACATTTTAAAATGTGTGAATATTTTTATGTGTAGATTAATAAAGAAAAATACATGATTACCTCAACAGATGCAGAAATAATATCTGATTCAAAGTTTTAATGGACAAATTATTATCGGTAAGCTAATAATATAAAGTACGTGTTTCACCACATAAGAGAACTTCAGGAAAATGAGGTTTCACGTTCAGCATCATATTTAATGATTAGATTTTAAGTCTGGCAAGACAGCTCAGTGGACTAAGTACCTGCTTGGGCAAACACAGGGTCCAGGTTTCCATCCCTGGCACCACATACAGCACTGGCCTGGCCTCGAGGCACAGTGAGCCAGCAGCAAAACTGGACATGGGTGTGTAAACTTGAAATCCCAGCACTAGGGAGGCTGAAAGCAGGAGGATCGCTGCAAGTCTGAGCTGCACAGAGAGACCCTGTACAAAATACATGAATAATGAGATTTTTACAGTGTTTTGTATGTTTTGGTTGCTAATAAAATTATATAGGCTGTTATCCTATTACTTGGCAAATCAAAAGATGGTAACCAATTTCACAGCTCTCTATTGATTTTTTTTTTTTTTTTTTTTGTCTTTTTGGGACAGGGTCTCATTATGCAGTTGAGGCTGGCCTTGAGCTCACTTTTGTAGCCCAGGCTGGTCTCGAACTCGCACCAATCCTCCTGCCTCAGCCTCCCAAGTGCTGGGATTACAGGCGTGCGCCACCATGCCCGGCTACAGCTCTCTATTGATTAAAACAAATCATGGTTCATCAACTTGAGAATGAACGAAAGGAATATGGTATGTTCATAAAATATAATTTTAAGATAAAAACAGTGACAGAACACTTGAATGGACAAAATATTCAGAGAAAAGCACTTCATCTAAAAGAATTTTCATTGTATAATAGTATTAATCTGAATTTCTACAAAACCTAGATTCACATATGCTGGAAAAAAAACTGCATTTATTTTATCTCATTAAATTGAAAGAAAAGAAACAGTGGAAAGATTTTCTGCAGTGATGATGGTGGTCGGTTATTTCAGTTCTGAATTTCAAATGTTATATTAATGAAAAAATTAGAGCTGTCAATCCAACACAGGCATCATAATTTAAAATGCTCAACAACATAAAAAGCACACATAGTGGGTGGGGAGATAACTCAGTAGAATAAGCACTTGCCTGGCAAGTGCAAGGGCCTGAGTTCAACCCCCACTTCTGCAAAAAATAAAATGAAATAGGGGCCAGCAAGATGGCTGAGTGGTCTAAAGAGCTTGCCTAGGCTATCTTAGGCATCTTCAAGGATGACCATTTGATCCCTGGCACCACATGCTATACCAACCCCAACCCCCGACCATGCAGAACCAGCCATAATATAAATAAATAAAGTATAAAATAAAAAGCATATACTGACCAAAATAGAGTTAAATAAAAATATGTAAAAAATAATTAAAACATTTGTTCTTGAAATTTATTTATTTATTTATTTATTTATTTTTGTCTTTTTGAGACAGGGTCTCACTATGCAGTTCAGGCTGGCCTTGAGCTCACTTTTGTAGCCCAGGTTGGTCTCAAACTCACACTGATCCTCCTGCCTCAGCCTCCCGAGTGCTGGTATTACAGGCGTGCGCCACCACGCCCGGCTTGTTCTTGAAATTTAATATTTATTATTATCTACTATTCAGGCTGATATAGCTCCAAAAATAAGTGGTAAACTACTTTTTATATTTTTTTTTTATTATTTGCATATATGGCCTCGCTAGTAGTTTGTACTCCTAGTGATCCTCTTGCCTCAGCCTCTCCACCGTTAGGATTACCAGCATGGACCACCAAGCCCAGTTTTTGGGGTGGGCAAGTCTATTGGTCAGGGTTTTACTTAGAGGAACAGAATGGATATAAGGAATGGATATTAACACAAAATACACAATCTATAAGGAATTATAAGATTGGCTTACAATAGTCAGCCACAGAGTCAGATGAGAAGCGCACACAGGGCGTCTGCACGCTCCAGAGTGAAGAATTCAATCCCGAGGTCTACACTTCACTGCTGCGCTCCGTGTAAGTCTCTGTCCATCGGCTGATGGGTCTGCGATGGAAGGCTGAAGTGTCTGTAATGGACGCTGAAGAGTCTGCAACGGATGGCGAAACATCCAAGTTGGAGGCCGAAGAGTCTGCGCTGCATGCCAGACGGTGAAGTCCAGTCTGAATGCAAAGACTGAAGCTTCTACGACGAAGTGAAGTGTTAACTCCTTCTTCAGCCCTTTAAAAAGTCTGTTTGTGCTCAGTCATTCTGACGTGGGCCCATTGTGCCCTAAGGTGGAACCAATCATACTCCAGGGTGGGACCTTGATCCTGCTCTAGGGAGAAATCCAATCATATCCTAGGCGGGCCCTGGTCACACTCCAGGGAAGAACCAATTGTACCCCAGAGTGGGGCTCCCACCAACAGGGAACTGGGCTGCTGAGTCATTCAGCCAAGTTGACACATTGTATCAACCACTACAGTAGGTCATGTCAAGAGTTCCTGGTTGCACAGGCATGGAGTACCTGGGATAGAACTCTGGGCCTTGCTCTGGTCAAGCAGGCACTGATGTTGCTGAGCAATCTCCCCAGCCTGAGAACTTTTGATATTCATAAAGTATGAGGAAGTTTGTATGTTAAAGAAGCCAAGAAAAACAAAATCATTGAAAGAAATACACTAAACATAGAAAGAACAAAGGCTAGAAAACGAACAATTTAAAAACGTAGTGCAAAATTCTGCCCAGTCCAACAATCCTTCAGTAAAGAGGAATTGGTTAAATTTGGTAAATTTATTTTTTATTTTTGTTTTTTTAACTTGGTAAATTTATGCAGTATAATATTAGGGAACTTAAAGACAAAAGTAAAGATGATCTGTATTCATTGCTTTTAAAACTCCTTCAGACATAGTCTTAATTATTTTATATATGAAAAATATATCTGAGAAGCAGAAAATATATGAAAAGTAAGTTTTCCTTTCATTAAGTAAAGTTGACTAGCACAGGTACATATGTACGTGTTATTTTTAAACAAATGCACAAACAAATCATATCAAGTATGTATATTAACCAAAATCCAGTAGAATGGATACCTATCTGGAAAAGCATGCAGAGAGAACCTGAAATAAACTCTTTGTTGGATAGAATTTATATTTGATGCATGAATATGTTTTGTATGAGTGTAAAATAAAATGTATTAAAGCAGTAAACCTTTATAAGTGAGGTAAGATGAAACAAATTAATTCACTTATTGTAGGCTGTTTATTGTAATATAGAGAAGTGATCTCAGTTATTTAAAAATAATAATTTGACTGATGCAATATATCATAAATTGCAAAAGTATAAAAATTAAGACAGTTTTTCTAATTTCATTGTTGATAGTCCAATTTATTTTCATCCTGAAATAAACAGCATACCTAATTATGGCACTGATTATAAACCAAGATTTAAAGAATATAAGCCATATAAATATAAAGTCTGAGTAGTAAAAATCAGAAAACTTTTTGTATGATTTGGAAATATCAGACTAACTTATGTGGGTGTGTATTTCCTAGCTATGTTCATTTGAAATGAAAACCAAACTAGGAACAACTGCTATATTTTGGTCCTTTAATGTTATTTCTGAAGCAAGATATAAAGATATAAAGGTGTGGCCGGTCAGCTGGGTAAGAGCTTCCAACTCCTACATTTTGCACCAGGAATAAAGCAGAGAAAACTAATTTTAAATCTTCTGGCATGAAATCCAGCAAGTTTTAGATAAAATTGCCTAGAGCCAAATTCGGAGTGCAGAGAAACATGAGTGCCCTTCACCTCATCGCCAGGGAAACTTACTCTTTGAGGGGGTTTACATTCTTCAAAGTGTAATTATTTTCCTGCCCTTAACTGGGCCTGGCTCACTTTTCAGAGCCTACTTATAATCCCACCATGAAATAATGGAAAAACTTGCTACTGCTATACTTTGCTTGTTTTTTTTTTTTTTTTTTTTTTATTTTTTGTTCTAGACAACAAGAACTTGGAAAAAGCCAGAACTTCAAATAGTAATACCGTTACTCCTAGAATTAATGAGAGCTTCTGGAAGAAACAGCCTACTCAATTCTATAATAAAAGCGTACACTTACTTCATTTCAAAAACAAAAGTCTGCAAAAGTTTTGAATTCCCATCAATAGGACAGATGAAATTTCTTGATTAATATACCTAAACAGCATCAGAATTGTAATTATTTTGTTCTATATTTGGTTTATAGTGTTCCTTATGTTGCCCTGGAATGCAACAGATCAACCAAGGAAATTTTCAGTTAAGTCATTTCTATGAGATAAACTGCATATGGTCTAAACATTATTTGGAAAACAAATCCTGCTTTCTCTTCACATAAATGTTAGTAAAACAGTTATTCAAAATTGTCTTTCACATACAGAAAATCCTTTGATAAACAATGACAACAAAAATACAACAAAAGTTATTGCCTGACTGTATCAAGAAATTTCTAAGGAATTAGGGAAATATGAGCCAAGAAAGTGTCAAGAACAAACCCTGTAATTATTCTTACTTTTATGCTTCAGAAGGTAGCATAAATTTCTATGAAGAAAGATAAATATACATGAAGTGTATAGGACTAGAATATTGTGGGCCTCTCAATTTTTACAGAGCAAATGCATTTAAAATATGCTAGTTTTCATATCAGTCCTTCTAATGCCCTTTAATTGGTTAAGTGAACTGTCATTCTACTCTCTTATGATTTACACAATAATGTGTTATTTATTTCAATTAACATCAAAGATATTTTTAGAATGTTCATATCTTTATGATACTTTAGAGCTATTAAAGGGAGTGAAAACTACAGGCCAATCATTATTTCCTTTATAATTCTTATTGCCATGTTACATTAAGACAATTTAATTGTAGCACAGTAAGTTAATTCTGGTATTCATCTACTATACAATGCAAATAATGTCTATAATTGCTCCATTTTTCAAAAGTAAAAGGTATTGATACTTTCGATAATTAAGGTCATATTTTGAAATTCAGTTAGTTTTACTTTACATAACATTCCAAGCCTGAATTGCAGAGTTTAAAACTTAGCATTTATTTTTGTATTACATATTCTATTATAAAGCTTTGTAAATTTTTATCCTTACACAATTAATAATGTAAACTAGGTTTAATTGCATAACAAACAATAACACATTCAAAAACATATTCCCTTACACTTTTTTGGTATTCACGAGAAAAAAATTTGCGGGCTGGATAAATTGAAAACTTAAATTCACCTCACCTGGAAAAATACATTATGCCTGCTGGAACAGTATGGGAGGATATAAGAATATTTTTTAATTTAAATTTTAAACTACTTGCCTTCTATAATGTAGATCTTATTAAGTAATCCAGAACATTTTGTCTCTGCTCATTACAAGAAACCAACCAATCTATCTTATTTTTTGCCTCATTCCTACTGAACGAACACTACATTTTATACTAAGTGTAACTATTTTCAACTCTTTAAATAATGAAAACTTTGTAAATTTGGAGAAA
>PVJA010050669.1:0-13194 GCA_004027025.1 Myocastor coypus | reverse complement strand
TCTGGACATTCTGCAGACCTGTACATTTCAAATATATGCATATATTATTGTACTTCTAAAATGAAAATCTGTTTTGATTTGTACCAATTTTAGGGATCTAGCTCAGGGGTACAGTGCTTGCCTAACAAATATAAGGTCCTGAGTTCTATTCTCAGATGCCTAAAAACGACAATTAAAAATAAATGATTATTAATTTTACCCAAATATTTACAACTAGTACAAATACATTTACATGTAATACATCCAGATCTTAATGTGTAAAAGGGAGTATTTATTACCTAACTTTTATTTTGCTGTTTATAGTTTGAGTTTCTCATATAGGCGAAAGTATGCAATATTAAACTTTTGTTTCTGATTTATTGCAATTAGATAAGAAAATGAAATAAAAGGGATATATATATAGAAAAGCAAAAAGTCAAATTTTCGTTATTTATAAGTCACGTGATCCTATTTACCATGATCCTCTCAATAGAAGACCCAAAAAGTCTTACTGCTAGAATTAATAACCAAATTCATCAATGTAACAACATATAAAAGCACTGCATAAAAGACAATAACTTTCTTGTCTACCGATAATGAGTTCACTGAGAAAGAAATTAGAAAAAAAAAAAAAAACCTTTCCAAATAAGAAAAGAATTAAATAACACCAAGAAAAATTAAATACTTGGGAATTAACCTAACCAAGGAAGTGAAAGACTTCTGGAATAATACAACTGAAGGTGTCTTATGCTTGTAAATGTTTGGAAGTAATTTTTTTTTTTTTTTTTTTTTCACCACTGTGGGACCAGAGTTCAAACTCATGATCTCGCACTTGCTAGGCACTTGTGCCATGGACGGATCTATCTCCCCAGCCCTGGAAGTAGTTTTTTTTTTTTAATCAAAAACACTGTTTAGAGAGCGTGAGATAGCTCAGTGGACTAAGAGACTACATCGGCAAGTGCAGTGACCAGAGTTCAATCTCTGCTCGTGTATGCCATTCCAGCCAGAGTACAATGAGCCATGTGTCTTCCCAGTGGTGGGGAGGCTGAAAACAAGAGGATCACTATGAATTCCAGCTGCTTAGTGAGACCCTGTACGAAATACTTAAAATGTTAAAAAAAAATGCTTCTTAACTGATAGGAGCTGTGGTTCACCATAAATTTTAGAATGGTAGATCTGATTAGGAGAAGGCAAAGGACTGGATACTGTTAAAACTTCAAACCATTTAAAGAGAGAAATACAGGACAGAATATATTCATTTTACTTATTTAATGCATATTTCAAGAGTTAGGATAAATAGAGGAATATTTAGGAGTTTGCCTTGGATAACTTGCTAAGTAATGTTTTGAAAGTTGATTTCAGGAATCTAACTCACCTTTCCCAGTCTATATCCTATGGATTAAGAATTATAGCAAGATTCATATATTTTCAACTAATATTGCTAGCTTGCATATGATTTTAGCATTGAAATTATGACTTTGTTTTACATGAAAGCTCATAATGTTCAGCCAGCAAAGTTTATTTTCAGCATAATGGTTACCAGTAAATTAAAGAAATTTATGAGTCAAAGTGAATCTCAGAAGAGAATGCTCAGGAAAGAGCAATACTTAAGGTCCTACAAGAAGTGTGATTTTGTCTGTTAATTTACTTGTAACTATATTTATAAAATTAGATATCAAGAAAATCCAATTGCCTAGAAAAGTATATACAATGTAAATTACTTTTAACTTGACTTGTAGTAGCTAGAAACAAAACAAAATAAAAATCAAAACCTTCAGTCAATTTAACTAGGAAATTTCAAGCTCTTCCATGGGCTCATCATGGACTTCAGAACCAGAAATAATTGTTTTGTAGGTTTGTCAAGTTCATCACAGCAGTAGTGAATAAAAGTGCAAAATTTGGTCCAGGGATATAGCTCAGCAGCATAAGTGCCTGTGTGGCAAGCATAAGGTCCTAAGTTCGATCCCTTGCACCAAACAAACAAACAAACAAACAAATAAATAAATAAACTTTTTTTTAAAAAGAAAGAAAAATAAGGAAAATCTTATGAACACTCAAACAAAGAAAAACATTCAATCTGGTCTGAGAAACAACCTTTTAGAGCATTAGAATTTCCTGGGACAAAATCAGGGGGCAAGAATATATGTCTCATGGAGAAAGGTTGGAGAACATTCAGGAACGGTGTATGAATGACTAACTATGGGTTACTTAGAAACCACAGCGCTCTGGTCCCTGAATGGAATCCCTTCACTGAGATGAATGGTGTGTTCAGCACTCAAACAAACTGGTGCAGCATTTTTCAAGAAAATATCATCAATTCTCTCTAATGGGAGATTAAGTCCTAGACATAACACCATAGTATTCTGATCCTTTTGTCAAAGTTCTCACAATAAATTAAAACATAAGTTTAACATCAGTGTATATATGACTCCCTTGTGATCATTCTGTAGATATCAATTTCCCCTGATTAATGAACCTATCTTAAGCATTAAGACAATACTTTGCGGCTTAACATAAAATTTGAACACTGGGTGATTCAGTGGCAGCCAGATCTGCAAGGATGTGCAGTGTTTGTCCACTTAGCTCACTTATCATTACACTAACTTAATATGTCTTTTCTTTATATGTGAAATGAATGTCCAATTTCATATTCTTACCTTGTAGATACTTGATCAGCTACCAAAATTGAATAGCATTATAGAGTAGAAATACAGATTGCTAGAAATGTCATTTTGATGCGAAAGGCATATTTAGCTGCGATGTATCTCTTAGTTATTATTTGTGTAGGAATATAAAAATAAGGCGATTTATCACTCTTTAATTCTTTCTCTGATCTGAGGAATATCTGACTTTTAAGTTAATTGCTCTTGTTATCAAACTTTCCTTATGATTGTGAATTTTTATTGTTCAATAATTTCTTTTCACTATATAATTTAATTTCAGAGTGCCTTGCCTATGATATCTTGTACACAAAATGATAACCTATCCACTTTATTTTATAGTATTTGTCCTCTGCACAAAAATTCAAGTGATGTGATGACTATTTCAATTTTAGTTTGCATTAACAAATGCACATTATTTATGATCATCTTACAAAAATCTAAAGCATTACTTGTATATTTTTCAGACAATAATTGCAACTTACTTCAGTGTTAACCTGTTACAAGTTTATCAAAATTCTAATACGATCATGTTACAGCAGAGTTCTCATTCTTAACATTATTTTTGCTAGAATTAGATTTTTATTTACAAATTAAAAGAAGAGATGAAATGCTACTATCAAGCCCCACCCCAGAAACATAAAATGATGCAGTATTTAGTGATTAAATAAACATACCAGCAATATTCTAACCAATAGATTTTCAATTATTAATTATTTCCTTTAGTTGTCTCAAATATTATTCTGGAAACTTTGTGAGGCCAGAATAATATTGTTAAATCCCCAGATAACCTCCACTGTGAAAATACTGATTTAAGTATTTACTTAATAAATAAATGAAAAAATTTGTGGTTATAATTTATGAGTATATTTCAACTTTAAATGGCACAGATTTCAGTTAGGTCTTATACTCCTTAATCTCTTCAAATGAATTTTGATTTCATACTTGCCTGTCGTGGAAGAGAGATCAATGGAAATTGGCCTAGATATAGTGAGTGACAGGCGGAGGTCTTGGGACAAGGCTGTGATGAACACAGACTTGTGTTTCGGAAACTCAGTGCCAATACCACTTAGACACTTTAGGATTTCAGAATGCATAAGATGAAAATATCTTTCTAAAGATATTAATTACAGTCAATTGAAGAATAAGAAAGCAAAGAATATTCTAGCAAGAAAAGAATATGAACAAAGATTATTGGGAAAAGAAAATCAGATCAGAGAAACAAGAGATAAGGTAATAAGGTTATAGTTTATAACCTCTCCTTTTCTTCAGTTCCACATTGAGAAACTTGACAGTAAGTCTTCTCATAGTCACGTTAGGTCATGCACTCTTTAATAAGTTCATTCAACATTTATTGAGAAGGTATTATCTAGAAACTGTATGAAACACAGAGATCTCAATGACAGCCAAGACAATTTTCTGTTTTGTATAATAAATGTATACATAAATGGCCAATTGTAATGGAATTTATTATGCAGACATAAACAACTTGCTGTGTTCATATGAGTAAATGAGCTACTGATTGCTCTTGGTTGAAGAGAAAGTTTAAGAAAGGCTTTTGTGTTTATGTCCCCCAAAGATCCTATGTAGAAACTTCTCAAAGAGGTGCCAGGGAGATAGCTCAGTGGAAGAAGTGCTTGCCTGGGAAGCACAAGGTACTAAGTTTGATCCCTGGTAACAACAAAAAAATAAACTTCTCAAGGTGATGATAGTTGTAGCTGCTGGGCTTGGGAAGTGATGACCCATGGAGTTCAGAGCCATGACAATGAGGATTAGAGAGACCAGTTCCTCACTCCCTCTGGCCAGTGAGAATATAGCAAACCACAGGGTCCCTTGGAAGTGAGCACTCAGCAGACTCCAGATTCCACTGACAACGTATTCTTAGACCACCCAGCTTCTATAATTACGAGAAATAAAATGTTCTTAAAATCAATCTATGATGTTTCACAGAATTTCTTAGATTTTTAGGTATATACACATACATAAAGGAACTGAATATTAATATTTAACACAGTTTTTTTCTTTGAAACTCTTAAGCAAGTAGAAAAAAAACTAAAAGAAATAAAAATTTCATGTTCTAATAAATAAATATAGGATGAAATTGTAAGTCATGCGCGAAAATCAATACAT
This sequence comes from Myocastor coypus, assembly GCA_004027025.1. Classification (NCBI taxonomy): domain Eukaryota; kingdom Metazoa; phylum Chordata; class Mammalia; order Rodentia; family Myocastoridae; genus Myocastor; species Myocastor coypus. The sequence continues at coordinate 8,425 of PVJA010050669.1, read as the reverse complement.
AAGCATTATCATGCTGACTACTATTGCAGTGGACATCTTTATTAATCTCTGCCAAACTACAACTTCACTGCTGAAACTAAATAGAATAAGAATGAGCTCTTCTGGGTTGGAAATTACTACTGAATACTCGATATTTCCAAATAGTTTTCCTCTGAATATATTCTTAAGAATAAGTTTGCAATTATCTTGAGTAAGTGTATAAATAAAAATGCTAGAAAATTGGAAATTTCTGATTTCATACTCAAGTAAACTTCAACTATATGAATTTTTCTTTCTTTTCACAAGACTAAGCATTTTCTAGCAGGTTGTCTTCAACTATAAATAAAGTACATCTACTTTTTTATGATGGTATATGAAAAATTACATTGATAATGATCTACTGAGAATTAAATTGGGACTGATAAAAAGATTTGGATTATCTTCTCAAAATGTAACTCTGTGGTAAGGAGCTAACATGTCCATAAATCTTGTTGTTCAAGAACATCTATGTACAATGTTTTCTTTCAGTAGACTTTAATTTCACATAACAAGGAGCTTAGTGGATGCAGATACTCTGCTAAAAGAAGTAGAAACAGTCTTAGAGCATCGAAAAATGTCCTAGTAAGGCTTTGGGATGAAAGCATGGCTTTCAGTGCTTCATTTTATTTCTTAAATAGAATTATTTCTATGTGTGCATACATTTAGGAGTATAGTGAAAAATCTAGATATGTCAGAACAACTCTGAAATGTATAAACAACATGAATCAAAACAAGGAGAATGTTTCTAAAGAGCCTAGAGATTATCACTATCAGCAATAGTTTAAGAGCAGGGGAGATATAGTTCAGTGGCAAAAGCACCTGCCTGGCAAGTACAAGGTCCTGAGTTTGATCCCCCATACCAAAACAAAGAACAATAGTTTAATATGTGCTCTAATGGGCCGAGGAGATAGCTCAGTGGAATAAGTGCTTGCCTCACAAGCACAAGGTACTGAGTTCAGTCCCAGGTACTGGGGAAAGAAAGCTCTATTATCATTATATATGATACTTATTTAACTGTAGATAGTCCCTTTTTTGTATATACTTCTATAGCTTAAAATTTTTAATTCAAAACAAAATGAATGTCTTCCAATAATCTTTACCAATTCAGTAATTGTTTAGCATATTAAAATCTAGGAAAAATTATTGTTTTCTTATAAAATCTATAAAGTAAAATAGGACATTTTTACGGAGTTATTTAAAATAGTGACATTAAATGTAAATGTTTTCCAAATAGAATATTAGCATATACAATATTTTAAGACAATAGACATTATGAAATTTGTTTATTTCCTAAATTGATAACATGCTGCGTTTCTTTTTAAAGGGAATAAAAATAATAAAAAGTATTAGAAATGATGTAGAATTTTACTAAACAAAACAGTAGGAATTCAAACATGGTTTTTATATTGCATATGATGTCTTTAAATTAGTTGTCTAGACTGTCAGATGCAAGCACGCCAGACTGAAAAAAAGATATAATAAATAAAAAAGAAGAAACATTTAAGCATTAACTTCTCCTTCCAATAGATTAACAGAAATCAGCAGTACAATCATCTTAGCTATCCTGCATAAAATCTTTGTTTCTTCTTGATTCCACTTGAATTTTTCATCTGCTTGGAAATCCACCCACTTTAACAGAGAGCTGTACAAACTGTGAGAATGCATGCGTGTGAGGTGTAATCTTTCACTGGTAAATCATAACATAAAATTATAATTACAGATAGATGAGCATAAAAAACTCCAAAGGTGAAGTGTAGAACACCATCTCCCATGTTTGAAAATAACAAGGAATATCTTCCTGAATGAAAGGAGACAAAACTCAACACATTCGTTTTGGAGGACAGAAAGGCAGACAGCACTCACCATTGTGGGAAGAATCATTTAGCAGCTACTTTGTCTGACGTTATTCTTATGTTCAGAAAAATGGTAATATACTTTCATAGTAGTATACTTTTTTATATTACTGATGTCTAGATGGTAGTATGTTGTTGTATAAATAATTTCAAGGAATATTGAAACATATTTTTTTACACTGTCTATACCTGAAAAATGACATTTATGTAATTCTTCTCAAAATATAAGTATGCATCTCAATACACAGCTAGTGCTAATTACCTTCAAGTTTATTTCATAAGGATAGAGGGAACCCACATGGCTTGTGCTCTATGAAACTTACATTGAAATTCAGTTGAATTGTAGGATTAAGAAAAAAATGTGTTACATATAATAAAGTATTCAGCTTAGCCATAAAGAAAGGTGTATTTGAGTTATTTGTGTAAAAAATCATAATGTTTAGAGTTATGTCAGCCACAAAATGTTGAATAATGCATAATTCCTCTAATATGAGAGGTCCAAAATATAAATAACTTAAAGAGCAAAACAAAAAGAGACACATTGAAAAATAGGGAACATGGTTGTGCAGAGCTGGAAAAGATGAGGGGAGGGGAGAAGGTGGGCAGCGAACTGGGCAGGAAGATGGCAGGATAGTAGGTAGGGAACGCATGTCATCCAGATGATGGATGCGCACATATCCACCCCCATACCTAATGCATCACTGCATACTGAAGCCAGAGACTTCTGCAAGTTAAAAAAAAGAACTTCAGCCAGCAAGATAGTTCAGTGGACTAAAACACCTGCTTAGACAGGCACAGCAACAGGGGTTTGGTACCTGGCATGCCCTGGCAGCCCCACCTTTGAGGCTCACAGCAACTGGGCATGGCGGTGTGCATCTCTAATACCACTGCTTCGGAGGCTGAAAACAGAAGGATCACTACAAGTCCGATCTGTATAATGAGACCCAGTACTAAAAACATTAAAAAAAAATTAAAAAACAGGTGATTAGGTTGATCGCTATTTTTTATTTTATGAAAAAAAAGAAAATTTCATTTTGAAATAATAAGGTAATAACATAGTTACAACACTGTATCATTACTTTCAAAGTAGATACTCAGAGTACAAAGCACAAAGAAGACATTCTTACACAAAATTTACAAATAACGCTAATAAAAATTTTAAAACAAGAACTCCATCTCTTTTCAATAAACTAAGAAAAAATAATAGTATAGTGTATTTGGAGTACAAAATTCTTAAATACATAACCTATGACTTTTTCCAATTGTACATCCAAGGCAAAGATAAACTTTTGAAATAATTCTTGCTGTGAATAAGTGAATAAATTAATGGCTTCCAAGTTATTATTTGTGTAAATAAGCCACAAATATCCCAGGACAAGTGGCTATCATGTTTTTGCTATGGAACTTTATAGAACAGAGAATGAGAAAATATTTTAAACATTTGTAAAGGACTTTACCCGTCATGTTGGACCTACAAATGCCTTACTAGAAATTAACTTCAGTTTCAAGATGTATGTCCCTCCATTTCTTCCAGTTGCCACTGTTTTTACTAAATTTTCTCTGAAAAATTCCAGTGTGAGTTTTTCTTTATTCATTCACATTGAATCTCTCGAATTTAAGCACTGATGTAAGAGGTAAAGAAATTTTATGATTCTATAGCTTTTCTTCCCTCAGAATTTCCAACATATTTTACCTACAATAGGTTCTTTAATAGAGTAGACATCAGTTGAAAACTTCAGAAGCCACAGAATATGTCAGAATCTTCATATTAATGCGTAGTTATTTAGAGCCCAACAGCCCAAGTCATACAGGTGATAATAAAATCTACACAATTTATTGTCCCATTAAAAGGACACAATCATTTGTATATTAACATTGCCCCTGCTTTTGCTTTTTTCCAACTTAGACTTATCTGGAAGTTTTTATATAGCTATCTCCCCTAAAAGCTATACTTTTTAATGTAATAACTTAAATATATATCTAAAACTTTGCTAGATTTTGCTTACTGAATACCTTTTAACTTTTCCAATAGAATACAAGTTATAATTTGACTTAAATATATTTTCTGCTAACAAGTTAAGCTTTACAAATTAATTTTTGCCTGATACCAAAATAATCATTTTAAATTGAGATAATTTAGAGAAATTAAAGAGCTCTAACACATAAATTCAATGTTTTCTCAAGAAACTATAAAAATATAAAGTATACTTCATTTTTGTTCTTGACATTTTCTAAAATATTGTTTAAAATATACTAAAAATAAACTCTGCACAATTTTAAATACCTGGAAGTGAAATATTTAGTAAAACCAGAAAAATACCACTACATACTCATAATTATTGCCATATATATTTAACAACAGTAAAGGAAGATTGATATAATTTAGAGGTCACTGAAGTTTGTAAGGATATATAAATCATGACTGAAGCTATGAAATTTATAGAAATAAATGTATGTATGTATGTATGTATTTATTTATTTATTTATTTATTTTTGTCTTTTTGAGACAGGGTCTCGCTATGCAGTTCAGGCTGGCCTTGTGCTCACTTTGGTAGCCCAGGCTGGTCTTGAACTCATACCAATCCTCCTGCCTCAGCCTCCCAAGTGCTGGGCTTACAGACGTGCACCACCACGGCTGGCTTTACAGAAATAAATTTAAACTTTAGATTGACCAGGAAAAAAATTTTTGTTTTGTTTTGTTTTGTTTTGTTTGTCTTTTTGAGACAGGGTCTCATGATGCAGTTAAGGCTGGCCTTGAGCTCACTTTTGTAGCACAGGCTGGTCTCAAAATTGCACCGATCCTCCTGCCTCAGCCTCTCAAGTGCTGGGATTACAGGTGTGTGCCACCACGCCTGGCTGAAAAAGAAAAAATTTGTATAGAATAAAAATCACATTAACAGTGACAGAACAGCTTAAATGACAAAAGCTATCTATCTCAGACTTTCTAAAGAATGTTATCATTTCATGAGAACAGAATTCAGAGTAACAATAACAGGAAGAATAATATTATTGTTGCAACTTTCACCATGCTTCTCAAATAGCAATTGTTGGGACTGGAGAGATAGCTGCTTGGCACAAGTACAAGGCCATCAGTTAGAACCTTGGTCCTGAAAAAAAAAAAAAAAAAAAGTAGCAGTTGTATTATAGTGACAATTAGAAAACATGGTGGAGAAGGTGCCACTGGCCTGGGAAGGTAGTGTCAGACCCAAGGACAATGATGTAGTTTGCCTTTTCTAATTCTTGAGGAAACTGTACTTGAAACAGCAAAATCAGAGTCATAATGCAAATAGAAAGTATAGAAAAGCCTAGTTAATACATTTCGAATTTCAGCCTGCTACTTACGTGCTACCTTTTTTAAAAAATAAAAAGAATTATGGAAGGATTAAACACATACTACTGTGTTTACGGTGTGCTCGATCCTGCAGGGAGAGCACCTTGGCAAAGGATGTATTGATCTGGGCCATAAAGGGAAATCCTCACACATTCATTTGGGCAGTAAGCTTAAAGAGGATTCTGTGGCTACAGAGAACTGAGAATATAAACTTCACAGAATCACTTCAGGAAAGTCTTGAGATGAACCAATAGTGACAGCAAGCATCAGTGACAATAACTTTGGAGAAGTTACTGCATCATGTTATGGTAAATATCCAGCTTTCAACTACAGAAAAATCTGAAAGATGTAAAGAATAAAACATTATTGTCAGTGGGCCTGGAAACAGACAATTAATAGTCATTGTTGCCCACAAAGTCCATGACAGACCTATACAATGGACTTTTTCACTTTTCTCACTGCTGGGACTCGTAGTGATCCTTCTGTTTCCAACCTACCCAGTGCTGGGATTACTGGCATGTGCGACCACACCCAGACTCGGCATCCAGCCAGGGCACCTTGACTAGGCAGGCACTTAGTTAGCTGAGCTATCTCACAGGCTTTGCCATTGGATTTTTCTAGATAAGGAATTAAATCAGCTTTCTAAAATGTGCTTAAGCAATGAAAGGAAATAAAATACCATTTAAGGAAGAAGGTCACCAAATGTGAATTATTTACTCTATTAGAAACAGTATAATAACTACTTTATAAATACACATTTTGAAGTTGAAAACTTAGTACTGAATAAGGACACTTCCTGAAGGAGCACAAGAACACATCTGAAATTTCAGAAATTGTGCCAGGAATGTTGATGACATGTTACCCGAGCTTTCCTGAGTTTAGGAGTATAAAGAGAAATTAAGAAACTGCAGAACCTCATAGTCCCATGGCACATTGCATGTGTGTGACACCATGCGTGGTTTCCGTGGCTGGCAAGGTAGGCCCAGGTATCAAGTCTGGTTCCTTTGGTTTGACAGACAGGCAGTTAGACCCCCCCCAGCTATCTCCTCAGTCCTGTCTTGGTTTGTTGATCTGTTTTATTTTATATAAAATATAAAGCCATTGCTGTTACAAGTTAAAGTTCTTATTTCTTCAAGAATAAATGCTGAAATCCAACTTATACAAGCTTGAACTTGGATATATCATGAAAAATTAGCTCTATCCACTTTATTGAAGTAGAAGTGAAGAATGTCAAAATAGGGTTGGGGAGATAGCTCAATAGAATAAGTTCTTGCCTGGCAAGCACAAGGTCCTGAGTTCAATTCCAGGTACCACAAAACAAACAAATAAATATAAAAAGAGTACTAATATTCATTAACTAATCAGTCAATAATGCCTTAGCTTAAATATTCACTACACTCTAAAGTGTACCTCCATCTGCATATATGTATTTCAGTATGAATATCTGTATATACATATATCTGTATGTCATATTTCTTCAGAAGCAACAAAACTTACTACTTTTTCATTAAAATATACGTGAAAGCCTTATAAAGAACTCCAGTGACAAAAATTGATTTATAATCCAATTTTCTTTTGTGAATTCTTTCAGAATGCTCTTCCATATACAAATAAAAAATAATATGATTTTGACTCATTTTAGTATGGGTGTGCATGTAAATCAGAGAAGCATGGATTCATGCATTTTACCTTAAAAATACATGCACAAATTATCAATGTACTTGTCTTGCTTACCTTCCTCTTCCTCCTGGGACAAAATACCTGCAACCAAAATTAAAGAAGGAAAAGTTTATTGAGCTAAAGTTAGTAGAGGTTACAGTCCATAGTTGGCTGGCTCCAAGGCAGAGTGGTACGTGGCAGAGTGCAGCAGCTCAGGATAGTGAAACACAGCAAAGCAGAGAGAGCAGATGGGAGGAACAACAGCAACAATGGCCACAGGGAGACTCTGTCGCCCTTATGCTTCATTCAGGCTACCTGCCCCAAGCTGGGTGCGGCACTCACGTCTTTAACCCCAGCAGCATTTTAACCCATGATCCCAGCACTGCTGAAACATGAATTAATCACATAGTCTATTAGTCAGCCCCATGACTGCATGAGGACTTGGGGGAACAGCCATAACAGTTCCCGCTTAGTGTGTTATGTATTAATGTGCAATGTAATGTCGATTTTTGATAGCATATATAATTTTCTTCCAAAGTTAATGCTAATAATATAAAAATCAGAATAAGTACGACTACAGTCCAATTATGGTCAAAAGGATCTGAAGGCAACTTCTCTTTTCTATTCTGTTCTTTTATGAATCTTGCCTTTGTAGGCACTTCCATGCGCTGTCAATTTCTTTGTGATGAGGTTTCACTATACCAACACTTGCAGGTAACTTAAAATAAAAGGAGTCTACTCTAGCTATGTAATAAAGCAATTTCATTTTATGAGGGTACCACAAATTGCTTCAAGATTACTGATGACAACAGCTATTGATATTCCAGGTGACTAAGCCTTAACTAATCTTTCTTTTATAATTTAAATAAGAATTGAGAAGAATTTCTATTGCCTAAGATGTTTCAACTGTAGAAAAACATAGCTAAGGCTAATGAAGAATATGACCTTTTAAAAAATGATTCAGTGAAAATTTTCCTAGGATTTGTCTCCTCTAACCAAAAATCCATAATGCAAAGTTGTATGGGCACACACCCATACCCACAGATGTATACACCAACTCCTTGTTCTCTCCCTCAATCCAAATACCACCGTTCTATCTTGAGGCAGAAAAGCAAACAAAAAACTCTTCAAAAGAAATGAAAAAGCCTTCCTTGTATTGCTGATTCTTACAAAATTCTAAGATTTCAATCTCGGCTAAAATGAACATTTTATCCTGCAATAATTTAGAATTGAATTTTAAAATTAAACTTACAACTTAGACATTCTGAGTATTTTTTTCTTAGTACATTACATTGGAATGCTTTTTACTATATATTCCTCAGTTTCTTTCAAATGGGTATAATAATATTTTCATAAAAATTGAATTAGTCGATGTATCAAAAGAAAAAATATACCTGGTAAGCCGGGCGTGGTGGCTCACGCCTGTAATCCCAGCACTCGGGAGGCTGAGGCAGGAGGATTGGTGTGAGTTCAAGACCAGCCTGTGCTACAAAAGTGAGCTCAAGGCCAGCCTGAACTGCATGAGGAGACCCTGTCTCAAAAAGACAAAAAAAAAAAAAAAAAA
>PVJA010050668.1:0-13177 GCA_004027025.1 Myocastor coypus | reverse complement strand
GCTGCTCTGCTGCCCTGATTGATTGGCTGCCTCTACCACCATTTTGCTGCTGTTCTGCCTCCATGAACTGGATGCTCTCCTGCCCTGCTCCACTCAGCCTTGGGCCAGCCAAATATGGACTGAAACCTCCATGAACTGTGAGCTGAATAAACCTTTCCTTCCTTCATTTTGAGTGTTGGGTATTTGTCCCAGTAACCAGTAAAAAGTGCCTAAGACACTGATGAAACATTAACTGGGGGATTTTGCCCTCTGGTAACCCTCTCTTGAATATCTGCTTTATCTTTCCATCAAGTTCTAAACTGCAAATATTGACTTGGCTCTAAAACTATATGGCACAAAACTTCCCGATCATGAGGAATTAATCTGCATTCATTTCCTAATCCTTGTATTAATCCAATCACATAGGCTGAGTGCGTACCATGGGCCGCAACAGCCTGCTTTAAGTCTTTAATAACCTTGAATGCCAGAGGTTGGTGTTCCCACTGTACGTAGCCCTGGGGAAATGGGAGTATTCGGTAGGTGTTGTTGAACCATAGCAGGAAAAATATCCAAAGGGGCAGAATAAGTTTCAGGGTCTCCCTGCTGTCTCCCTTGTATAATAGCCTTAGATATCACACTTCTGTAAGCTTTTACGGGGGCTTCCTTTCCTCATGTGGAGGAGAAGAGTTAAAAGATGGCAGTGGGGGCTGAATTTTTGTAAACTGAGATGGAGGAACCACAGGGGTAGAAACCTCCATTTTTTTTTCTTTTGAGACCTCCATTCTTTAATCAACTTAGAAATCAATTGTGATAATTGCTTTACCTGAGCTCGCAGCTCACAAACCTCATTCTTAGTTTCCTTTTGTTCTACACCCTCTAAGTCCTCAGATTCTGAGGTGGTTTGGAATGCCATATGTCTCCTTTTAGGACTCAGTTTGTTAGATTCATCCCCACTGTAAAGCATGGGGAAATTTAAGGAACTGACACTCTTGGGATTCTGGGGAGGGCCTTCATGGAGGGGGTCTTGAGAAGGTGCAACCTTATCATAATTATGCACCACAGAAGCCCCTGGCTCTTTTCTCATCCCTTTTGTTATGCTAGCCTCTACATTTGAGAGCAAGGGAGGCAGAGGTCTTACAAAGGTCTCATGTACAGATTTACATTTGTGTGGAGGCTGCTCTTGAGGTTTAGCAATGTCAGCGTCTGATGCTGACCTGTCCAAATATTTCTTAGACTCTTCTGAGTCTGACTGCAATGGTTCTAAAGCTAGGAAATTAAACTACAAAGAGACCATACATGAAGAGGAATTGGTTCCCATTTTGGTGAGCACGACAAAGTGCTCTCACAACTTGCTTCCAAACTTTTAAGTTTAAATCAGCCTTTCCCTTAGGTCGAAATCAATAACAATGCCTTTTTATAAGGGAAAATAATTCCTTGAAACTCTTAGGTTTCGGGGCAACCTGCTTGGGTCCCCTTCTGTCCCTCTTCCTAGACAGAAGCTTTCTTTCTCTAATCTATTCTGCACTTGGAAGGCTGAGGCAGGAGGATCAATGTGAGTTCAAGACCAGCCTGGGCCACAAAAGTGAGTTCAAGGCTAGCCTGAAATGCATAGTGAGACCCTGTCTCAAAAAGACTAAATAAATAAATAAATAAATAAATAAATAAATAAATAAATCTATCCTGCAAAACAAAAAGAAACTCTTAGGTTTCACCTTTACACCTGCTGTTTTGAGAAATATCCGAATAAGAAGATGTACTCATTTTCTACTGAGGTGGAGTTTCCCATTACTCTGAGCTTTTGCCAGTGGTCTCTCCTACTCTGGGCGTACTTTTCCCACTCAGTCAGGCCTCTCTTTTTTTTTTTTTTTTTTTTTGAGACAGGGTCTCACTATGCAGTTGAGGCTGGCCTTGAGCTCACTTTTGTAGCCCAGGCTGGTCTCAAACTCGCACTGATCCTCCCGCCTCAGCCTCCCGAGTGCTGGGATTACAGGCGTGAGCCACAACACCCGGCTCAGTCAGGCCTCTCTTAACTCACCCCTGGTGGTCTTCCATGCCCTGCATTGTACCCACCCACTTGTTGTTATGAGTCGGTGCCGGAAGAAACGAGAAGACCTGATGAATTCAGCTCAGAGGTCTCACTGAGATCTGTCTCTCAAAGTGAGCCCAGACCCCACCCCCCCAGCATCTCAGCTTTATTTTGGGGCTAGTGAATGTGATCTTGTGAGGACTGCATTCTCTATTGACTTGCACCTTTTCCCTCTCACAGGTTCACACAAATGCTAATTAAAAACATTCCAAGCAGGGGAGAAGACAACCATTAACATCCCAAGCAAGGGAGGAGACCACGTGGAGCCATCAGGATAAGCTATTAAGTGCCTCCTTCAATCCCAGCTTCCAGGAATTCCCAAGTAGCAGACTAGAACTGTCCCTGGGCTTTGTTCATTGCTCTCCACTTCTTGAGATGCTAATTTCTTATCTGTACACATTGTCCTGGAAGGGAGCTGAGTCCAGAGGATATACATATTCATGATTTCCAACTCCTCCTGACACTTCCAAATGGGGTCCCAACAAAACAAAAAAAATTCTTACTGGTAAGAAGTCCTGGGCTGGGGACATAATTCAGTAAGAATAAGTGCCTGCCTGCCAAGTGCAAGGTCCTAAGTTCAATCCCTGGTACCAGAAGGAAAGAAAGAAAGAAAGCAAGCAAGCAAGCAAGCAACTCAGCTCTGGGCCAGTGAGATAGCTCAGTGGTCTAAAGTGCCTGCTTAGGCAACCACAGGGACTGCGGTTCTGATACAGGGAGAAAAAACGTGGTCCTTGGTGGATGACCTCCAAAATGACATAGGGGATAAATGATACCCCAACCTGAAAAATACCTGGGACGAGTTCATGTTCTCTGAAACTGAAGAATTAATTTTAGAAACAAACAAATTTTTTTGCAGAATAGATTCATTGTGGGGGGAAGCTCCTGTCTGACAGAGGAATAGGAGGGAGGTCCCAAGTACGTGATCCCCAGGAAGCTGTCTCTACAAGGGCCTTTTATAGAGGAAAACCACATAGTGAGGCAGGTCTAAGATGACAGAGAAGACATGGGAACTCCCTCAGGTGGGCATGAGGTGGGACAAATTGGTCACCCAATGGGATCATAGCACCATTGTTCAGATAACACTGACTAAAATTGGGATCAAATGAGAAGACAAAATAGCAAGTGGGAAAGAATACCGAACAAGGTGTGTTGTACTGTTCTGTGTCAGTGCTGAAAGAAACGATGAGAAACCTGATGAGTTTAGCTTGGAGGACTCACTGAGATTTGTCTCTCTCTCCAAGTGAGCCCTGACCCACAGAAGAATATTACTTTTATTGAGTATTAAAGGACAGGCTAAGGAATTTGCATAATTGCTTTGGGGAATGCAGACTAGAGACCACTACCTCTTTTACCATTTACCTAGCATTAGGTTAGTAAAATGCTAATTGAAAACATTCCAAGCAGGCCAGGCGTGGTGGCGCACTCCTGTGATCCCAGCACTTGGGAGGCTGAGGCAGGAGGATCAGTGTGAGATCGAGACCAGCCTGGGCTACAAAAGTGAGCTCAAGGCCAGCCTGAACTGCATATGCATAGTGAGACCTTGTCTCAAAAAGACAAAAAAAACAAAAACAAAAACAAACCAAAAAACCCAAACAAACCAAAAAACAAACAAACAAACAAACAAAAAGCCATTCCAAGCAGGGGAGAAAACAACCAGTAACATCCCAAGCAAGGGAAGAGACAACAATCGAGGAGCCATTAGAATAAGCTGTTCTTTGTCTCCTTGAATTCCAAGTTTCAGACAACCCCAAGTAACCCATTACAGCTGTCCCTGGCCTTTGTTTATTATTTTCCACTTTCTAAGATGTTAGCTCCCTACCTCTACAAAGGTGTCTTCCTGTTGGCTTAGGCTAGTGACTCTTTCAGGCTCTTTCAAGGTGATTGATGATAGGTTCTGGCCCTAGTATGAATTGCTGAATCCTTGTGGTTGTTGTGTAACATGGCTGAAGCCCTTATGTTCCGAAAGACCACCTCCCCCTTCTTCAGTTCGGCCCAGGGTGCAGTTTCATTTCGCCTGTCCCACTCCCTCAGGGAAGGCCCCAGTCAGCTCTTAGGTATGTCGGAAACATCCCCCTCAAAACCCAGCCCTGGAAAAGGCCAGAAAGGCTTCAGCCTCCCTTTGTTCCAATCCAGAGAATTCTTTATCTTCCCAAATTCTCTCTGTGTCCTCCAAGATAATAAAGCCCCTTTCCCTTTTTCCTTCTACCTGTTTCTCTGCTGCAACAACGTGGAAAACCTTTCCAATGATACTTAGCATATCAGTCCCTGATGCCCATCGCTAGGGAAATAGGCAGCTGCATTTGTTTACTCTTGTCCTGACATCTGGCCCAAGGCAGAGGAGTGTCTGTCTATAGTTGTGAAGTCACCTTACCTTTTATGTCATCCTGGATTTTTTTTTTTTTTTTTTTGGTGGGGCCAGGATTGAACTCAGAACCTCATGCTTGCCAGGATAGATAGCACTTATTCCACTGAGCTGTCTCTCCAGCCCCTAACTGTGTATAATATTTCTAATTTAGCTACCTACAACAGTGAGACTTCTCAGACCATTTGGGGAAGGCTAGAGGACTGGGATAGGAGAGTGGGCAGGCCACCATCCCACCAGTCTAGTGGGACCTGCAGCCGCTGCTGGGCACTGCCAATGCCACTGGTGCCCAACGCACTCTTGGCTCTGTCCTTTGAGAGCCAGGTGAGTGGCCATGACTGTTCTAGAAAGCAGTTGCCTGCTGGCCCCACTTCTTCACAGCATCAACTGCAGATTCAAAACCCAGGTGGACCGTTAGACAGGCTGACACCAGATTCCGGGCATTCATCAACTGCTCAGTGACTGTGGTCAGGGCATCTGGGTCCCCGTCTTCTGCTTGTTGGTGGAGCATTCAGGGGGCCAAGTGCTATGGGGTGCTTGTAACCAGGAGAATCAGGAGCTGTGGCAGAAGGCTCACGAGTGTAGGCCCACCCAGGGCACTCACCGAGATCTTATCTCAAGAGAAAGTGTAATCGGGGAGCAGCGGCAGGTGTCCTGGTACTCCGTGGTTTTAGTCCCCAGTGCTGGGATTGGTCAGTCCACCAATTAGTCAGTGAAAAGTTCTGCCAAGAGCCAAGGGTGCATGCCATCTGTCCCCTGGTTTTGTTGTAGGCAGCTGAGTCAGATAGAAATATGATAGGCAGTCAGACAGGGCCAGGCCCTCAAGGACAACATGGAAGACAGGTGACTCTACAACTAGAGACAGACACTCTTTCACCGTGGGCCAGATCTTGAGATGAGAGTAATTAAAAGCAACTATACTGTAATCCCAGTACTCGGAAGGCTGAGGCAGGAGGATTGGTGCAAGTTCGAGACCAGCCTGGGCTAACAAACTGAGCTCAAGGCCAGCCAGAACTTCATAGTGATACTCTGTCTCAAAAAGACAATAAACAAACAAACAAACAAATAAATAAATAAAATAAAAGCAACTACATAGTTCCTTAAAGATGGGCATCAGGGATTGATATGCTAAATGAGTATCAATCACCTTGAAATAGCCCAAAAAGAGTCACGAGTCCAAGCTCAATAGGTGGTGTTCTTTTTTTTTTAAATTTTTTTTTCAGAACTTTTGTTTACTTATTTTTAGGGCCAGCTCAGCCTGCCCTGAGGGCAGGGCTTGGCGCAGCATGTGGTGCCGGCGATCGAACTGTGGTCCCTGCAGCCGCCCAAGATTTCCTAAGCAGGCTCTTTAGACCACTGAGCCATCCTACCAGGCCCCAATAGGTGGTGTTCTTGCCCACTTGCTACAAGACTTGCTTTCCCATTGGATCCCAATGTTAATCAATTTTACCTGAGCAATGGTGCTTGTAATCTCATTGGTTGACCATAGTCTTTGTCCCACCTCATACCGACCTAAGTGAGTTTCCATGTCTTCTCTATAGAAGTCTCTGGAAGAGACAGCTTCCGGGGTACACCCACTCCGGACTCCCCTCCTGTCCCTCTCTCAGACAGGAGCTTTCTTTCTCTCAATAAATATGTTCTGCTCATTACCTCCGTTTGTTCCTAAAATTCATTCTTGGGTTTTAGAGAGCACAAACTTGTCCCAGGTACTTTTCAGGTCAGGGATCGGTTTTCCCTATATCATTTGGAGGTTCGCTATTGGAGGTCATCCACCCCAGATCAGTTTTTTCTTCTTGCATCAGTTCAGTCTCCAGTATGCAGAGAGAAGGGGCGGAGGGGCGGGGCAGGAAAGGAGAGGGGAGGACTTTTCTGGCAATTCCCTGAATATAGGAAAGAAGATCAAGGCTAAGAAGAGGTACAAATCCCAAATGTGCCCTACAGCTATGTCCGGCTTACCTGCAAGTAACCCAATGTTTGTACCGATTAAAGTGCAGACATTTTGTGTGTTTCATGCCTCAGGCCACAGCTTGTAGTCTGTAAATACCTTTATGGTCAGAAAGAGGCCACAAATGGGCAGTGATCTATTTTCGTTTTTAAATAATTGGAGCTGGAGAGATAGCTCAGTAGAATAAGTGCTTGTCTGACAAGCGCAAGGGTCCAATCCCCAGCTGGGGTGGGGGTGGTACTAAAGCCCACCGACCAAAATGTTAACACAGCAAATTATTTTCTTTAGCCCGACTGTTAAAACCAAATAAGTGTATAAACAAAGACATGTTACAGTTCTTACTTATTGTCATATCTTCACTAGTTTTATTTTAGTTTTTAATCTAGAAGTGTTCAGTATGTGTGTATAGTCGTGTAAACCTCTGCTCCACCCAGAAACGGAACCTTCAGCCAGTTGTCAAAGGTAGCTAAGGGGGCTGGGGAGATAGCACTGTGGCAAGTGCTATCTGCCTGGCAAGTGCAAGGTCCTGAGTTCAAACCCCGGTCCTGCAAAAACAAAAAAAAGTTATGAGCCAAAAGGTAGCTAAGCTGTTGATAATTTCTGGCTGCATTTTTTTTTTTTTTTTTTTAGTTTGTTAAGTATATGTTGACAACCATACTGGGCGTATTGTCCCTTTGTTCTTCTTTTTCATTGAATTTTAAAAAATGTTTTATTTATTTATTTGGTTCAGGGTCTTGCTACATAATTTGGACTCGTAGTGAGCTTCCTAGCTCACCCTCCCCAGCACTGGGATTATAGGCATGCACCACCACACCTGTTTTTAGGGGCCAACACGGCATCCCAGGGTTCTGGGGTGGGCACAGCATGTAGTACTGGGGATTGAACTCAGGACCTCGCACTTGCCAGCTAGGTGCTTATGCTGCCTAATTACTTCCCCAGTCCCCCTCCCGCTTTTTTTTCTTTTTTTTTATCTCGACATTTGCTATACTTTGGGACTCAGTCTGAGAGTGAGCTTATGCTGAAAAATATATAAAAAATAATTTTTCATAGTAGTGTTACAGGATAGACAGTGAGACAGGACCAGGCCCTCCAAGACAATATCAAAAGCAACTTGACTATGCAGCTTTGCAAGGGACAGGCACCTATGGGCCAAACCTTGAAACAAAAGGGTAAAGAAATGCAGCTGCCCCCTCACTTAAAGTTAAGTATTGGGGATTGATATTCTTTTTTTTTGGGGGGGGACCAGGGTTCAAACTCACAACCTTGCACTTGCCAGGCAGGCACTTGTGCCACGGAGCTATCTCCCCAGCCCCTGATATTCTAAATAAGTTATCACCCTAAAGGAGCCAGAAACTCAACCCCCAACAGAAAAAACTCTTATTCTGTATTCATGCCTGCTTGATACGTGACTTGCTTGCCAATTTGCTCCCGATTTAATCAATTTGACCTGAACAGTGATACCTGTAATCTTATTGGTCGACTATGACTTTGTCCCACCTCATGACCACCTAAGCAAGTTCCCCTGGTTTCACCTTAGGTCCACCTTATCATATGGTTTTGCCCTATAAGACCCTTAAAAAAGACAATTTCAGGGGCAACCCACTCGGGCCCCCCTTCTGTTCCCCTCTTGGATGAAAGCTTTCTTTCCCAATAAATATTCTATTCTAAATCTCCGTCTCTTTCCTAAAATTCATTCTTCGGTTTTAGAGAACACGACCTCGTCCAAGTGTTTTTTCAGGTTGTCAGTTTTTCTTCCTGTGTCAGTGGAATTTGGTCTGGAAGGTCAGCTGAAATTGATGGAGGAAGAAAAACTGATCTGGGGTGCATGACCTCCAACGGGGAAGCTCCAAATGATACAGGGAGAACTGATCCCCGACCTGAAAAGTACTTGGGACGAATGCGTGTTCTCTAAAACCAAAGAATGAATTTTAGGAACAAACGGAGGTAATGAGCAGAACA
This sequence comes from Myocastor coypus, assembly GCA_004027025.1. Classification (NCBI taxonomy): domain Eukaryota; kingdom Metazoa; phylum Chordata; class Mammalia; order Rodentia; family Myocastoridae; genus Myocastor; species Myocastor coypus. Next base: position 4,846 of record PVJA010050668.1, on the reverse strand, counting down.
TATTTATTTAGGGAAAGAAAGCTCTTGTCTGAGAGAAGGACAGGAAGAGGGTACCGAGCGGGAGTCCCCGGGAAGCTGTCTCTTCCAGGGGCTTTCATAGAGGAGACACGGGAACTCGCTTAGGTGGGTATGAGGTGGGACAAAGACTATGGCCAACCAATGAGATTACAAGCACCATTGCTCAGGTAAAATTGATTAACATCGGGATTCAATGGGAAGGCAAGTCATGTAGCAGGGGGGCAAGAACACCACCTATTGATCTTGGGCTCCGGGCTCTTTCCAGGGTCTTTTAAGGTGATTGATACTTATTTAGCGTATCAATCGCTGATGCCCTTAAGAAAGTATGTAGTTGTTTCTGTTTACTCTTGTGTTGAGATCTGGCCCATGTCCAGAGGGCTATCTGTCTCTAGTTGGAAAGTCACCTTGTCTTCCATGTCGACCTTGAGGGCTGGGACCTGTCTGACTGCCTGTAATATTTCTCTCTAATTCAGCTGCCTACAACAAAGTCACGAAGGACAGAGATCCCGGACACTTGCTACACACACAAACTGAGAAGAGACCCAGAAGAGAACAGCCGAGTCAAGTGGGGTCTCTTCTTTTCCATTTTGGGGAGTCTTCACACGGTTTCCATAGTGGTTATGCTCACTGATGCTCCAGGGTGGTGGCGAAGGGCTCTGCTCCCAAACAGGCTACTGTCTGTGTTTCCTGATGCAGTGACATGGATACCGAAGCCGAAGGCCTGTTTTGAGCCCTGCTCATGCCCCTTGCTGCGGACAGATCCCTGAATCTCTGAGGACTTGTCCCTCACTTGTAAACTGGAAGGGATACCTTCCAGGTGGTGGCAAGGATACTAAAGACCTCCATTACGACACCTGTAAAGTAGGAGATGCTTGGGAAGTGATTGCTGTTATTGTGTAAGGGTCAAGTCACCGCGGAAGGAGACCCCAAGAGTCCATCTCTCATGCAAACTGCAAAGGGCAAGCTTTATTTACATATACGCAGGGCGGTCTGAACACGCAGGAACAGAGCGCGCCTTCAGTGTAGCCGACACAGTTTTTAAAGGCAAAAACCACAAGAATGGGGAGGGAGCAAGCAAGTTACAGAAGCGAATCGCATTGGTTAGTTTAGGTTGACCTTTAAAATAATTGGTGGGTTTGGGAATATAGGTTTCCAAGGTAACTAAGAGGAGTAGAACAAAAGGGGCAATTACTTGGCTAACTCTGTGGTTTTAGTTGCATTCCAAGAACAGGTGGGTTTTAACTATGTTAATTAACCTACTTCACAAGAATGTTCTTAGGCCGGAGATGAAATGTTTGCTCAAGCCAGGCCTTTGTTTTAGGAACATGGATTATTTAAGTTCTATGGCCCCAAACCAGTAGGTAGGGCCCCCTTACTGAAAGACGTTTCATTTTTATTTATTTATTTATTTATTTATTTATTTTTATGGCCGGCTCAGCCCGCCCGGAGGGCAGGGCTGGCGCAGCATGTGGTGCCGGGGATCGAACCGCAGTCCCTGAAGCCACCCAAGCTTTCCCAAGCAGGCGCTTTAGACCACTGAGCCATTCCGCCAGGCCCAAGACGTTTTATTTTTAATTTACATATGTGATCTCAAAATTATTTAGACCTTACAATTGGAATACTGTAATATTCGTAAGACCTTAGTGTTGTGCTCTAAGAATGAGACAACAGAAGCAGACGCCCAAAAAGAAAAAGAACGTTTTATTTTAGCTGCTACCCAGCGGTGGTCTCAGTGTAAATGCACAGAGAGGTGCACCAAGGAGGGTTTGCTTAGGGTTCTAGAAGCAAGCGGTGGTACAGAAGCCAACAGCAATCCTTATAGAGTTGACCTTTTCTTCCATTAGTGGAATTAACAAGGGGGTGTGATAACTTGTAACTTGATTGGATGACACAGGCTGTGAGGCTACACTAAACTCAAGGGGGTCGACATGTGATTGGCATCACAATGGGGAGACAGAAACTCATGGACACAGTGATCGCGGAAACTGGAACTTATGCTTGTATGATTGACATCACAATGGAGAACCAGAACCTCATGGAAACAACGACCATGGCAACCAAAACTTAACTTAGTTTGGTGCATACAGAACAATAACATGGTGGAGGTGACCTAAAATGGAGTTAGTTATGTCAGTGTATAACATTCCCCACTGATTTTTGGTAATTGAGTCAAATCATTGACTCAGTTGACTGGTCTGACATGGGGAGCTGTCTCTATGCTTAGGTTCTAAGTACCATGAGCTTATAGTTAGGGTGGCAGGAGGGAGCATTGATAGAGGTAGACAAGGGAAAACCTGTTAAATGGAAACAGGTTCCCAGGATAGGGAGGACATTTTCCATTGTGAGCATGGGCCGGCATCCCCACCAGCATGTGGGGTCATCCTTAGTAGTGTTGCTTAGGGCCGTCCTATCAATTAGGACTGGAGTACCAGCATAGAAAGGCAGGTGGTGGTGGGTTGTAAGTAGAGCCAGCAATTCTTGGTAGTGCCTAACAGGGAGAGGAACAAGATTAGGGGGAGCATTTTGCCAGTTTAAGTCTCAGGGAGTTACTGTCCACTTAGCTAGTATCTTTCTGGTGGCTTTGATTGCCGTTGGAATGCTGAGGGCAACAGTGAAGGGTCCCTCCCAGCGAGGTTCGAGTCCGCCCTGGTGGTATCGTCTGAGGAGCACTTGACTTCTAGGCTCGACTGTCGGTGGAGGTCCCCTGGTTGGAAGATCTGATGCCAGATGTTTCTAGCGAAAGATGTGATGGATAGAGGCCAGCACCGGTTGTAGGGCTTGAAGGGACTTAATGAGATCCTGGTTAGCAAGCTCAGTGGTCTTTTCTTCTGCTAAGTTGGGCAGGAGTGGAGGGGGTCGGCTGAACATAGCCTCAAGAGGGGAATTTCCTGACACATAGAGAGTACATCGAGCCCGGAGGAGGGCAAAGGGGAGAAGGCTTACCTAGTTCTCGCCAGTTTTTAAAGACAATTTAATCAAAGTAGACTTCAGGGTCTGATTTATCTTTTTTATCTATCCTGAACTCTGGGGCCTATAGGCACAATGAAGTTTCCTATCAGTTTGAAGTGCATGAGTTAATTTTTGGGTAATTTGATCTATGAAAGCTGGGCCATTGTCGGACCCCAAAGACAAGGGCAAGCCAATTCAAGGAATCATCTCATGTAGTAGCTTTTTGACAATTATTAGTGGTGATTCTAACCGAGTGGGGTAGGCTCCTACCCATCCAGTGAATTGTTCACAGTGAATGCTTGAAGAGTGAGTTAACTTGGTCAGCTTCAGAATAAAGAATCTGTCGAACAAATTGGCCAGTTTTGAGCCCCCTAAATGAGTGGCCCTGTGGGCCTGTTGAACTAATTTTCATCTGAAGGCTTCTGGCAGCAAAATTCTCTTATCAGAGAGCTGGTACCATCTGTTTGAATTCCTGGGCTTAGCATTTTACTTAACCGCTTGATGCAAATCACCTGTGGAATATACTGGGTCAGAGATGGTTGGGGCATAAGCAGCAGGGTGAGGACCTCTGGTGGCCCCACTGATCAGGCTGGTCAGCCAGCCAGTTTCCCATGGAAATGGGGTCAGAGCTGTCGGTGTGGGCTCTGCAATGCATGACTGACACCTTGAGGGGCAGCCATATAGCCACCAGAAGATTTAGGATTTGGGGAGCATTTTTGATCTTTTGTCCTCCTGATGTCAAAAGTCCCCTTTTTTTGATATAATGGCAAAGGCGTAGCGGCTGTCGATTTTAATTTTTTTTTTTTTTCCTCCTTCACCCAGCCTTAGGGCTTGAGTTTTATTTTATTTTATTTTATTTTTATTTTTTTTTAATAATTTATTTATTTTTTTCTTGCTTCAGAACCTTTATTTGTTTATTCAATCATTTTTATGGCCGGCTCAGCCTGCCCTGAGGGCAGGGCTGGCGCAGCATGTGGTGCCGGGGATTGAACCGCGGTCCCTGAAGCCGCCCAAGGTTTCCCAAGCAGGGGCTTTAGACCACTGAGCCATCCCACCGGGCCCAGGGCTTGAGTTTTAGAGAGGCAAAGTTCATAAGTATCAGAGGCCAGGAGTAAATCATCAACATATTGTAACAGGGTCAGATGAGGATGTTCTTCCCGGGAGGACAGGAGGTCTCTAGATAGGGCCTCCTCAAACAAGGTGGATGCATTTTAAACCCCTGTGGTAACCTAGTCCAAGTCAATTGTTCGGTAACCCCTGTGAGAGGATCAGTCCATTCAAATGCAAAGAGGGGTTGACTCACCAGAGCAACTGGCAGGGTGAAGAAGGCATCTTTTACCCTTAGCTCTTCTGTGACGAAGCTCAATTGGACCTTTAATTTGGTGGAGAAGGTCTCTCCCCAGCAATGGGTCTGGTCAATTGGGCGCCCAGGGGAAGGTATGCTGGACACTGGGCTGTTCTGGGCGAGACAAGGCTGCTCTATATTGCTTAAGAGCTTGTGCTTGGCCTGTGGTGCCTCTTACCTTGAAAGTCTTTCCTGTCAGGGTTCTAATAGGCCTTGTCAAGACTGAGTGCGTGGCTCCTCAGTCCACAAGGAAGTCAACAGGTTGACCCCCTACCAGTAAAGTTAGCCGAGGCTCCAGGGGACCTGAGGAGCCCTCATGCGTTGTTGATTGAAGAAGGCCTTGGTGTCATGCTCTAGATTTGCCTTTAGCTTGGGGCAATCCTTGGCCCAGTGTCCCTTTTCCTTTCAGTAAGCACATTGGTCTTTGTCCAGTGGGGGCTTTTTGCCTCCCTTACTGTCAGGCTTTGGTCTGGTGACCAGACACTCTTGGATCTTAGTCAGCATTTTATTATTATTATTATTATTATTATTATT